>PNEQ01133369.1:0-12865 GCA_003012365.1 Medauroidea extradentata | reverse complement strand
TTACAGGGAATTTTGATAGTACTAGTTTACTTTCCTCGTTCATATAGTTTATAACGAGAATGCGTGATGGTCAAGGAATTCAATAAATCATGTTTCAAATACAATAAGTATATAACAACAAAGGGGCACACGAATGTAGTTTTTCCACGGAGCTACGCAGTGTCACCAATATATATCAGCTAAAAATGTTTGTTTCACCTCAGATTTACTGCGGTTAGGTTGGGAGCATTTTGTTAGGCGATGCGCTCTTGTTTGCAAAATTTAAGGATTCGACTTTAGTACAGGAGTTGCGTCTCTCTCCCTTGTGTACTCTGTGACCACGAAGCAGAACTGCAGATGTGCACGTAAGGCACCGAAACAAAGTGAGGCAAAATTATTTTCGCGAAAAACTGGGGTCCTTAGTTATTGTCTGTGTTTATTTGTACAGAGTCGTCTTTCATTTGACTGTGCCAATCATAACAAAGTTAACAGCGGCATCACACACCTATGGTTTGCGGGTATAAACCTCAGGCGCTGCGACGCTGGGAGATAAAACATCCGATCACGGACCACGAAGCTGAACGGTGCACACGTAAGGCACTAAAACAAACTGGGACAGAATTCTTTTTGCGAAAAACAGGGGTACTTAGTTATTGAAACTAAATGTTGTAAAAATCTCTGTGCCAAAAAAATGCTGGCAATAGCCATCACTTTTTAATTAAAACGCAACCAATGATAACGCTGCAGTGTGAAATATATTCGCATACTCTGTGTGTTCCGTTGGTCGACGGTTTTTAATTTCTTCCTTCTCTTTATTCCGGTGTTGCTCCATTTTCATCCTCGGTATTTTCCCACGCCAGCGCTGAAATCCTCAGAACCCTGGTGAGATCAAAGTGGACCTGTCACTGTTAAAGATAGCGCTTTCAAACAAAATCACCATTTCTGCATTGAGAATATGGGAATAATTCTATAGGAACTGAAGTGCAGACAATAATTATGACGTGTTTTCGAGTGTTTTTGACAGTAAAAAGAATTAATTGCTCGCAGATTTCAGGGTTTTGGAAAAGCATCATAAAATATCTTATAGAGTTGTGGGCCGCTCAATGATTAACAAAAAGGTATAGTGGTGACATATGTATTTTCAACAGATACTCAGCCACATTTATTCCTCTGCTCCCGCCAGGACTCTTAATATAGACAGCGCCCTTCAGAGATTGTGGACCTTGGATTTTTTTTTATATTTGAGGAATGGAAACGGGGAGGGTGCTAAAAAGAATATAGCTAGAGACCTGAAAAATTCGCGTTTTCTTTTACGAGCAAGCTAGAGTTCCAGCAACTATAGGTCTGTATCACGATCATAACTGGAAGTAGCTGAGCCAATAATATTACTGTAACGGAAGAGAGGCCCATTTCACTGTATCAGCGAGCAGCTAATAACCAGCTGTTGTCTGCAAGATTTCACATATATTCTCGGAGGCTAGCCTACAGCTCAGTGAACCCGCGAATTATCCCGGTCTCTAAATATAGCACGTCCGTCAAACACCATATCGCCTCTGGGCGCGGAATACTAAACTAGCGTGCAGTGTTTTCGTAGGAAGTATTTTTTAAAAATAGTTATACAAAAGAAATTCTTTCCGTACCACGGTACAGCATGGCTCTTTTTTTATAACACGTTTTTTTTTTTCGGAAAACATGGAGTAGTGGTGATTTATCGTGGTGAAATCTGACTGTTAGTCTGCAATGTAATGTATTAATTTCCGATGCTTCTCTTTGGTTACTGGTAAGCCTCTAGACCTATTTGACTAGGTCAATGCTAATTATGGTGTGCTCATACTTAATGTCTTTGATTCGTCTGTAAACAGCTAAACAGTGCCACATAACCGTCGTACACGCCGCAACAGGGGGCGGATCCAGCTCTGGGCTCTATGAGGAGACCATGCCTTGAAAAGTATAAATATCTACGCCCCAAGCAAAAACGGGGGGCCCAGAGGTCCTCCTCTGGAAAAATTTAATTTTTAAGGTCCAAAATGGTGTTGTTTATGAGTGCGTGGTAGATAAATAAACGTTGAAAACATCAATTGATTTCTACGCTGTTGAAGTCAGTATGAATAAAATATTCAATGACAATCCTAGGTAATGATATTTGCCAACTTTATGAGTGAATATTTACCCAAAGTTACTAATTCGTTACGCGTGATCTCTTGCGCCGCAGTTAAAGTAGGAGGAGGTTCCGGCGTCAGAGATTGTGCCTCAGAAGTTCGTAATACTGGAAACAATTTTGTTTAAAACGTTGGCTAAAACTATTATCTAGGATTGCCATTGTTTAATTTCCGCAAATTCGCTCCAAGAAACTTACAGTTACATATTAATGCTTTTAGCGTTCAATTACGTACCACGCCCTCTTAAGGGTGTTCAAGTGTGATAAAATCATAATTTTATATTTTTATGAAATTTTCTTAGTTTTGTAGACGATACTTGTGAGTACATTTTACTCTTACAAAACAATTTTAGCTCTCACAGTTTTCTCATAACGGGGTATCGAAGTCAAAATTTGATTGTTACGCTGCCATGTAAATAGTGAAAACCAACAGACCTACTTAAACAAAATAGTTCACTGTGAATTTACATCCTATGAGGTATGCAATGAAACATTAAAATAAATCCACAAGGTAATATTTTGAATTTCGAAAAAATCGCAAAAGTACAGGTTTTTTTTAAATCAGCAATTTTTAAAAATTACAAAAACAGTTCGCGGGATTTTTTCAAATGTTTTATTACGTAGCCCATAGTATGTTATTTAACTGTGAATTATTACACTTACGTAAGTCAATTTGTTTTCACTATTTGCATGGCAGCAGAACATGCAAATGTTGACTTTGACGCATCGTTATGAGAAAACTACGCCAGCTAAAATTGTTTCGTAAGAGGAAACTGCACTCATAAGTATTGTCTATAAAACTAACACTATTTCATAAAATTATAAAATTATGACTTTATCGCACTTGAACATCCGATACTTGTGAGTACAGTTTCGTCTTACGAAAGAATTTTAACTCGAATAGTTTTCTCATAGCGGTGTTTCAAAGTCATAATTTACGTGTTCTGCTGCCATGCAAATAGTGGAAACCAATTGACTTGCGTTAGTGAAATAATTCGCAGTGAATTAACATGCCACGGCCTAAGTAATGACACATTTAAAAAAAAATCCCGTGAACTATTTTTGTATTTTAAAAAATTGCTGAATTTGCAACTTTTTTCTTGTACTTTTGCGATTTTTTAAAAAAATTCAAAATACAGTATTACGTTATGGTCTTTTAAATACTTTATTGCGTACCTCATGGGATGTAATATCTCCGTGAATTATTTTATTCAAGTAGGTCAGTTGGTTTTCACTATTTGCATTGCAGTAGAACAAGCATATTTTGACTTTGTCGCGCCGTTATGAGAACACTATAAAAGCTAAAATTGTTTTGTTAGAGGAAAATGTACTCACAAGTATAGTCTAATAAACTAACACTATTTGATAAATATATAAAATTATGATTTAATCGCACTTGAACACCCTTAAGCTATTTCCGTACAAAAAAAATTAATATACTTCTTTGAGAAACTAAAATTTTTAACAATAAATTAGGTATGTTTTAAAAGTGAAAATCTTTGTGCTGATATTAAATTATTAGATACGTTCTTAATCTTCTGCTTCCACGTGCCTCTATAATTGTGTTAGCATTTTAAACACAACATGTATTTTATTGAATAACAAACTAAATAGCACAAATCATTTTGAAATCTAGAAACTAGAACTAACGTTTTATTTAAATTACGGAAACAATATGTTGTCTATTATACAAATTACTATTTTATATATTGTTGAATCACAAAATCGTGTAACCATGATTGTGTTAGGAAAAGTGTAAGGTATGGAATATTTTCAGTATTTTATTTGGAAGTTATTTGTTAAATTTTTTTGGAGTGGTCCCACTAGGGCCCATGACTTATGCCCCTTCCCCCTCTAGATCCACCCTGCGGCACAGGACACTTTGCGGACTACATCGGCAGTCAAGATTATTGCAATTTTCCTCCACTTCTAGAAATCTGGTATTCTCGAATAATTAGCCTATTTAAGGCTCCTATCTACCTGCGCTTGAAACGCACTGCAGCGAGTTACAAGTAATCATATTTGGAAGGAACATCTCAATGCGCATTACGTTTGTACATTTGCGAAAGTAAAACACATTTCACACAGTGTTTCTATCAGTTTAAAAATTAGTATCGCTTATTGGAAACACGATTTTCAAGTCTCTAAAATGGCTAAAAACGGCTTTTTAAACTGATGTATGTTGGAAAATTCCAACCGGATTCGAAAAACACAATAACAGAAAGAGGCGCTGGAATTTGAACCATAAGTATCACAAATAAAACAATACGGTCATCGCTGAAAGTCCCATAGGAAAATGAATAAAAGTACAGCTCTGCGCGCCAGTTGCTGGTTTGTGTGTAGAGGTGATAATGCATTACATTGGCGACCGACGTCACTCTTAACACTCCGTCGGTAGAGACACTGTAAAATCGCGGGAATAGGCTCCAACATACTGTATATAACACTGACTGTTTCGTATCTATAGGGCCCGGTAGTTTTCGCGAAAAGATTTTTGCCCCACTGTGTTTCAGTGTCTTACGTGCACACCTGCAGTTCAAATTCACGGCTATTGACAGAGTGTTTTTGTGCAGAGTCGTTATTCATTTGACTGTGCCAATCAGTACACGGATAACTGTCACACATCATGTCTGTGATTTGCGGGTTTAACCTCCAGAAGTTGGATGTTACGGCATCCAATCACTGACCACAAAGCAGAACTGCAGGTGTGCACGTAAGGCGCTGAAACAAAGTGCTGCAAAAATCTTTTCGCGAAAATTACCGGGCCCTACGTATCTATATTGGCTATGGTTTATTTGAAGCATTGTTTCTCTCTTCAACAAACACAGTTAGAACGGTACAGCTTGAACACACAGCGTGTGTGAATTGTCCCAAAACTGTTCACATGTGTCAGGTTAATATAATACAGTTTATTGGAGACTAGCTTAAACATTTTCGCGATTTTCCAGTGTATCTACCAATCGGTTTTGTGCCTCACATACACCAGCACAACCTACCTATATAAGAACCGTAATGACTCAGAACGAACAGCTAACCTGCGTGAAAACCTCAACTGACTGCCACGCTATTTTGCCAGATGTACACTTTACCACTGATTGGAGCAACAGCCAATGAACAAGTAACTGAGGACAGAGTGTACACAGGATTGTGAAGTTCAGCCGGCAGGTCGTTGAACCCACGAAATTTCCGGGTCTCTAATTAGTAGAGGCACGTTTATTTCGCGTATTGATTCTAGGTCAGGTTGAATGTCAATAACATATACTTCACTAATCCTTCTGTGATCAGACGAGAGCGGTTTTAACACACATTTGACAACTGCAAGCCAGTTACAAATAAGGAAACAATTCGTGGGGATATCACGTGCTACACGTTTGTACTGTTACAAGTCAATGGATATTCGGCTTCAGCCGGTACACGTATAGAACTGAGAAGTCTAGGCTGTCGCCAGATGAATACGCGAAATACTCGTGCCTCTAGTAGTTATCATTAAATGCGTATACTGTTTCATACTTTAGTGCGAATTTGTCTCTGTCTTTTATGTAGCTCTATCATTCTCCATATAGATTGCTGATAAATGATTTACATTGCAAAATTGTTTTGCTGTATTGTTCCTGTATTTGTTGTTTATAGACCCTCATTCTTATCTGTGCAATAAATAATTTTTAATTGTGGTTTTTATGATTTCTGACGTTAGTTTTATCAACTTGATTACAAGTGATTGTAAAATACGAAATGTAATCTCTCTTGAGTTGTCGCTATCTCTGAGTTTACAACTGTCAACACGCAATTAACCTGATTAAGTTCCAAGGAAAATATATATGAAATATTAGTTCACGAGTTTTTTCTTTGTGTTATTTATTATAAGGAAGTGACACCTGCTATCTGCGTTTTTTTTTACGTTCGTGGTTTATCGATTCGTGGCGTGGCAGTTTAGATTTTATCGCTTGTTACGTGATTGTTTTGATGTTTACCGCAGTTCAAGGCTATATAACAGCTGTTCGAAGTTTAAGGACGTGACTTGCTTGTTTGACGTTCCGCGCTTCGAGTTCACTTTCACTCCGCGACGCAGACGTGTTTACTCGAAAACAAGGGAACCGGCAACATGCAACTTTAAACGCCACAGTATTTAAGTCGACTCTCCCACTCGCTACTTACTTCAATGTCTCTATGTCCAAGTCACTTACGGGTGCTTCAGTGAGGAAAAATCGTAATTTTATATTTTTATGAAATACTCTCAGTTTTGTAGACATTTCTTCGGAGTACATTTTTACTTCTACAAAAAAAAAATTAGCTCAGTCAATTTGCCCATAATATCACGTCAAAATTAAAATGTGCATGTTTTTAGTGAAATTAAAAAAATCATAAAGGAACTACGTGTCACCGCCCACTGCTTGACATGTTTTTTTTTAAATGTATTACAAAATATTTTTGTAGTAAAAAAATTCTTAAAATTTCGATTTTTTTGCTTCTTTTATTGATTCTTTATTTAATACAAAATTGTTTTGTAATGGATTTTAAAAAAATGTCAAGCAGTCTTCCGTGACATGTAGTTCCCATGTTTTTTTTTTTTTTTTTTTTCATTTCATTAACGTGATTTTGAATATATTTTTAAACAGCTAATTTTCATATCAAAGAATTCCTGCACCGTTTTACCACAAATATATAATAATATGTACTTACCTAACTTTTTGAAAGAAATAAACCCTATAGTTTTTCAGATTTTTGCCAAGTGTCACAAAATTTTTTATAGAAGATACGTCAAAATTGCGAGCAAACGATGCGTTATTTTACAAAATACCTACGTAAATTTGTACATCGTATGCATTACGGTAAAAAAAGTTGTGGACTTTAGGGGGACTGGTACATTCAAAGTTTTATTTTTCTGTTGTGATACAGTGAACATTAAATTTACTATAAGCCATTTTTAAAAATTAAGTTTCGTAGGACATCACTTTTACGACAGCTAATTTAAGAAAAGTATTGAAGTAAATATGTTTCTTTCTTATGGCAGTTACTGAGCTGGATAATAGTAATATTTTGAGGTATAGCTTTCTCGTGTAAATTGTTTGTTAAATAAATTTATAATTATGTAGTCACAAAAATAAAGTTCGTTACAAAACAACTCTGTTAGACAACTGATGTTGTGTCATATCAGTAATATAAGTACCTGAGAAAATATTTAGCAAAGCTTTCATTTCCATTGTTTCCCTCATTGATTATGATGTGGCATGAAACATGTATTTTGTAAAGAGTTTTCAGAAAGTGGGCGGTAACTTCTAAAAGTCATTACAAATTCAGTTGTAGTATTAAATTTTGTTGCCAAGACACCTGACTCAAGCGAATAACCACAGTTGCTTCTCTCCCACCAAAGTTCGCTGTGCTCCAAGCACCAGTGTGATAATTTTCTCGTATTTTCGTTTTAGAGTCACAACATTTATTCAAGTTGTATTATCAAAATTTTCTCTTTGACAATACAGAGGCAGTATTGTTATTTTTAAAATATTTTGTTGCAATTGGGGTTTACAATTAGAATTTATTGGATTGTGGACCACGCTATCGTTGTCTTTAACGTGTGTTGTTTCTTGTCTTTTGGTTGTTGTCCACCATTTACTGTTTTTTGTCTACTTCAATTTTTTTCCATATTGGGTATCTGGTTACTTTGTGCATGTCTGTTGTTTCTGGGTGTTGTGTTGTTTTTTTGACTGAATTCTGTCTTTAGAATTCTTGCTGTCTAATACATACAATGGAAAAAATGAAAAAAAAAAAAAAAAAAAAACTGTCAGAATTTCTCTGGGTTTGCTTTTTTTCTGTTTATTTTGTGTTTTATGTCCTTCTGTGTTTTTTGCACTTTGTCATTGAACACCAGTTTTGATAAGTAAAATGTGAGAAATGGCGTATGTCCACAATCCAATAAATTCGAATAGGATATATTCTTGATAAACTGCTTAACATAAATAATAATTGAATCTTTCATTAATGTCATGCGAATAATTGCAAGGGAATCATAGGTTAACTTTCAAGTATGAATCCAATTCCAATATATGATGAACATATAATACTATTATCTCCAAAATTCGTCACAAATATCTTCGGTGCCTCAACATTGCCTCATTTACCAAAATTATTGTAGAGCAGAAGTTATTGCAGATAAGCGAAAAATAAAATTTTGCATCTAGCTCTCCTCCTTAAAATTACTAGACCTACGTTGGTCGTGCCAAACAGTCTGCAGCGACTAACAATGTTTTTATTTTCTGTTTGAAGAAATGCGGGCAGCTGAGTGTCGCAGATTACCAGGGACACCTGATATTCGCGAAAAGAATTTTGCAGTAACTTGTTTGTAGACCATACGAGTGTATCTTTAGCTCTGCTTTATGAATATTGGCACTGTGTCTTTGTCCAGAAGGTGCTCATTTGACTGTGTCAGTGAGTATGACCGAGCGAGATGGCGCAACGATAACACGTTGGACTCGCATTCGGGAGGACCCGGATTCCATCTCCGGCTCCGGCTCCGGCTATTCTGATTTCGGTTTTCCATGGTTTCCCGAACTCGCACTAAGCGAATGCTGGGATGGCTGTATACCAAAGAACATGGCTGACCCTCTCCCAGCTCCTGCCATTGTACAAAGTTGTGTGTCACCGTCTGTAATGACTATAGATATGAAAAAAAATTTGCGTTTTCGTTTAGGCATAAGCTAGGCTTCAAGATCGTGTAACTATCGCAACTGGCCCTTGACTTACTTGACACCCATGACAGGGCGCCGAGCCACTAACAAAGAAACAACTTTATGCAGATCTACAGCAAGCAGCCAATGGGCAGCTGTTATTTGCTTCAGTAAACATAAATTCTTGGGGGCTAGAGTACATGTCAGTGAACACGCGAATTTTTCCCGTCTCTAGTAATGACTTCGCTGTCGACGAGACGTTAGCCCACTTACCACCACCAATGAGAATCTGGTTACTGGACATCACACGTCTGCGATTTGCGGGTTGGATCCTAATACCGCGCCGAGAATAAAAACATCCAATCACCGACCATGAAGCATAGCTACAGTTGTGCCATAGCCACCTTTAGTATAAGGCCACGGCCTTACATCTGGCAACCCTGCACACGAGGGTAATTTTAACACTTATTTTAGCTCTCCAAAGGCAACGGCTGTACTTGATTCGTAATTCTGCACTATACATACCGACGAATCAGGGGAAGCCACTGCCGTTGGCGAGACAAAATAATTGTTAAAATTACCCTTCATGCCAGTGTTGCCGGATCTAAGGCCATGGCCTTGTACTAAAGATGACTATGGTTGTTCACATAAGTAATTGAAACTAGCTGGTGGTAATGGTCTAACCATTTGCCTTCCACTAAGACAGCTCTGTTTGTATTACCAGTGAGTGAAGTTGCTTCAAAATTTTGCATTTGGAAAACATGTTGGACTCATGTTTCATTCTGTCGCTGCTGCATTCGCACCTCTCAAAACTCTAAAATTGTCTTTTTTTCAATTGTTAATAGGGAGAGAAAGAAATTAATTCTATAAAGATTGTCAAAACCTGAATTTTTTTTAAAATGGAAGATAATACAAACCAACTAAATAACAGTCCAATGCCAGGCAAGAGGTTTTCTCGAAGTTTTGCGAGCTGTATGTTTATGGTATCCGGCTGGGTGAATGTATTTTACGTGTTCGGAGCCTGTCCTGGCAGAATTGGTATTGCTGGCGGTAATGCAGGTGGCTGGCGGCCTCTAATTGGCTGAACGGCACCAACTACTAGCAGTTGTGGCAGTTGGCAGTTACAAGGAAAATTTTCCGAACTTCAACTTTTTGACTGCTGGACACAGCTAGGCCTACCATCTCATGATCTCGACGCAGCAACCAATCAGAAGATGTTTTGACGAGCATGCGCAAATTATAGGGTCGGGTAAGTTTGAAGTGTCCAAATTTAAAAATCTACCCGCGTTCGAATTTTCAACGAGAGCTAATAATATTTTATTCATAAATAAAATAATGTGTAAAGAATTCAATGTGGATGTAGGCAAAATATTTATAATGTAGGAAATATGTAAGATTTTTGGTTCTCGCTATCTTAAAACCTTGAATAGCATTGTAGGCGTATAATAATACTCTACAAAACAAAACGTGACCGACATAACCTCCCCAACTCCAGCGAGTAAATTTTCGTAAGTTTTATCGCTGCTGGAAATCCATATATTAAAATAAATAACAAAGAACTTATTTTTAAAATAATTGAAATACTTGGAGGATGCCACAGGCCACTTAAAATTTTTGTAGCCCTAGCATTTAGCATACAATTTCGCATCAAAAACTCGGCAATATTTCTTTCCTACAAAAACAATTAAGGTTATGTTTTTGTTTGTATCACGTAAGTATTGTATCTACAAATGCTATTTCTAGACCATTAACCATAAACGGAAATTTCCTTATCTCGCACAAAATTTAAACTCACAAAACTTTACACAATCTTTACAATCTTTTTAAAACTGTGTCGGCCATAAGCTGAGTTTTTATTTATTACGAAGCCAGTACCTGCAATAGAAACTACCATTTGTGACCAGCATTGATATCAGCAACTACCAGCTGTCACCTGCACTTCGTGATTGGTCAATATCAACCCTAACAGTGCAAGGCCATCCCATGGATGTCCATGGGATGTCCTTTTCGGATTGCAGTATATCCATAGGATATCCCGTAATATCCATAGGATGTCTCATGGATGACCCTGAGGCGTCCCAGTGATCACACTTTGGATATCCGTGGGACATCCCGTATATGTCGTATTTAATTCAAAAGCGACGCAACACAGGTGCACATTTTGCGCTGCACCTCTGAATAGCGATATTTAATCGGGCTCCAGCAGTGTCCAAGGAAAACAAAAACCTATTTTCCTATAAATGTACTTCCAGGACATCTACTGTGTACAGTAGGGATATCCCATGAATGTACTTAAACGATATCCAGGGGAAATTCTTTTGGGATATCCTATGCACGTACTTTGATGATTTATCAAAAAAAAATTTCTCAAAATTTTAAACTGTTTTAGTGTATTTTAAATGCACAGTACATTACTGAAATCCATAGAAACTAGATTAGCCCAGCAAGTATAGCAGAATTTAAAATCGAGGCATTTAAGAGCTCTTGTCTCTAGTCATGCTGAATTATCCTTGCTTAAAAATTTGGCAAGATTTATTTTAAAACATTTCAATAAGGTTTTAGCTAGCTTACTTATCTTTCCCAACGCATATTTTATACGAACTATTTCCACGTAATTACATAATAATCTAGATAATAATCATATCTAATTACATGATAAAGTTAAAATGTATCCTACAGTACAAATTTACGTACCTAAGCGTAAAATGTGGGTAATGTTCCTATACAGAGAACTTGCCTATAATTCATCACATCTGCCTTTCATTGTACGCAAATGAATAATTTCATCAAATGTGTTTAATCAACCTCGTAAAAAGTGTTGCAAGTAAATTTGAGATACGTCAAGAAAGTGAGCAGAGTTAACACGATCGACATCTCTGTCAACTCTGTAGCTAAATAAGTTTTGTGATAGCAGACGAGATCTCTACAATGACGAAAAAAAATTATGTGAATACTAGCCACAGTTAGAAACACAGCTGAATGAAATTATATGAATAGTGTTAAAAATAATATCGAAGAAATAAGCGCGTGACTATCGCCAACTTGTGAACATGAGGCACTGGAGCATGAGAATTACGTTTTCTTTTAGTTATTTTTGGGTGAATTAAAATGTATTGTTTGTACTACTAAGGTAAATTCTGTTACAAGTTAGAAAGAAATGTGTTTTCTTATTGGAGAGTTTGGCTCAGGCAACATTTCTGATGCTAGTTTCGCTGATATCGCTAAGGGATCAGAAAAATACGAAACTCAAGTAAAATTAAATTTACGTAGGCTTGGAAATTAAAGAAGTCTTTTAACTTAATTTAAAGTGAAAATAAACCAATTTCTGGTTTTAAATGACCAAATTTATGTAACTTGAAATTCAGGAAAGCTCTGTGATTGGTCAGTTTACATATTACCGATAGCAGCGCTCAAGCGGCAGAAATTTTCCCTGTGTCAAACTTTTAACACTGATATTTATAACCTGCAGTAGAACTAACCTTATTACTACCTAAAACTGTATACTTTATTGTACTCTGCATTTTCTCGCGGTATAGTAAAATAACGTATTAATATTAAATCTTATTTTTGATTTCCGCTGTCTTTAAAAAAATCGTGAAACCAAACGTTTAGTCATATAGATGGTCCACGATAAAGTGAACATTTTCGAAGACCATACTCTCTAAAATAATTATTTAAAATATATTAATAGTAACTTCAGACCTTAACTTTTGGGAGCTGTACAATCTATACACTTGATAGTTACTTACGTGGCTTTGTTTATATTAAATAGTGGCAGGAAACTATAAATTATGATAAAGGAAAAATGTAACTAGGATTTAAAAACTGATCACTTTATCCTGAATCACCTGGTTATCTTATGGCAATCGCGAAAACTTTGTCAAGGTACTCAGAAAACCTATTTAACTCCAGGAGGTTACTTATCGTTAACACTTAATGTTATCAAGAATATCTTCAGAGTAATTTGTTTACCGAGGACACCTGAAGTGGTTTTTATGTAACTGCCAACTTAAAGCAGTATATAAATACTACGCCGTTTTTTTTTTTTTTTTTTTCGCTCTTTCTT
>PNEQ01133361.1:0-10853 GCA_003012365.1 Medauroidea extradentata | reverse complement strand
CGACGAATCGACATAAGTATCGGTCCGCCCCGAGAGGACAGCAACGACGTGCTACCCGGACAAAAAGACTTGCAACTCTTTCATTATCTAGTAACATAGTATCCAGAACTTGCACACAGCAACAATAGACGACACACCCGCAGAAACAGATAATAAATAAATATATTTAAAAACAAATAAAACAAAACGAACGTCGTAATATATATATATATATATATATATATATATATATATATATATATATATATATATATATGAGTAAGTGACTGTATGTCTGATAAGAAATAATTACAGCGTTGCTGTTGAGGAATAGACGAGATAAGCATGTACTCACCTTGTGAGATAGCAGCCAAATAATGAGGAAACACACCCCGAAGGCTTGCTGGCAAGCCCCTGGCCATTATTCGCGCAGCAGTTCGCTGGCGATCTTCCACCCTTCCTACACTATAGTTGTCTGCCGATGGATCGCCAGGAGATCGCAGGCTGAAAGGGAGTTGGATGGTTCTCCTTCATAAAATTTGGCAACACAGCCTCATTTTTAGCAGCGAACATAGACTCAAGTGCTCAAAGACCACTGTTACGAACACACCTAACTTTAAAAATAAAATAGTTTCGATTTTGTTTTCCTTGTCTGTAAACAATTTTGTTCTCTTTGTAGTGGGGCACACGTGAGATATTCGAAGTGATTGGAGGAAGCCGCGGAAAAGTTTGACTATGGAAGGTAAATATTCGACAGTGCGATACACTCCTAAAGAAAAAGCAATTTTTTTTGCCCTGATAAAAATACAAAAACATAACTACAAATAAGAAAACTGACTCCGTGTCCAACTACAACAAAAGGAAATGTGGAAGAAAATCACTGCAGAACGTAACGCTTGCGATGTATCGCGCAGAGATGAACTGCAGTTGAAAAGGGATCTTCCATGTCCCTAATATATATTTTGGGTAGTCGCGCATGTCTTTGGTCATCTATTTATTCACATTAGTTGACAACTTCATCCATGTGCCGCATGAATTCGTTAAAATTCCTCGCCATTTTTCATAACTGGTCTCTACAGAACAGCTGGTGATTCGCCGAATGAGGTCTGGCCGTCATTCACCTGCAATCTCCCAAAAAGTGGAAACTTGGTGGCGAATGGTTATTCGCCGGCTATCCGCCGCTCTCTGAAAGAGGCCTATAATGTGCAAAACTCCAAATTAGGGTGGAGGGAGATTGGTTGTACTTCGAAAGACGTTTATATTTACGGGCCGTAAGAGCCAGTGATGTTAGATCATCAATTCTCTGTTATTGTACGGAGCATTCGAAATTATGGTACATTGGCTCAAAACATGGTATATTAATAACAAATGTAAAACATTACCATACATTTTTCATTACTCAACGTTTTCTTTAACACTTCAGGTATTAAATACATACAAACGGAAATAGATCATGCTTTGAAAATCACAAAATTTTGAACACTTAGCATTGAGAGATTGGCGCAGTGATCATTCGCTATAAGAATTGGGAAAAAAAAAAAAAATATATATATATATATATATATATATATGTCTGTCACAGTTGGTGTGTTCTCGTACGCAGAGTGTCTCTTGAAGTCAGACTCAGGATATAGGTGTGCTGCTGTCATCCTCTTCATCATCTCGTCAGATGTCTTGAAATTACTGCAGCAAGCATAAGTTTTTTTCCTTTCTTCGAGTGTACATTACAATGAAAATCGCCAGACATCCAGTAGGTAGTCAGATTATGGTACATTTACGCACCATGACAGCCTCGTCATGGTACATGGTATTTACACTAAGTAAAATAATGGTACAAGTACCTTGAACATGGTACGTCTTGCAACACTGCTTAGAGCAGGGTTATATTCTATTGGAGGAGAGAGAATGGTGGGAAAGATCATTTTATACTGGTTATCTAGCTAGGCAACCCCTACTTGAGTTACGGTGGTCGAGGGGAGAGGAGGAAGGGAGTACTTGTCTGGAAATGTCCTAGGGAGGGAGTCTATGTGTAGATTTAGAAGCTATGTAAGGTGCTTGTGGTAGAGGCTAGAAGAGTGTGGGTACCACAAGTCTGTGGTGCGGGGATATGGAATATAGCTTACAAAAATGGCATATACGATAGGCGTGGAGAGGGGGTATCATAAGCCTGTGGTGTGTTGTGCAGATATGAAACACACCTGCGGTAGGGTTATTCGTTAAGGGCATCTGAGGAGTTAAGGTGGAGAGTGAGACTATCTGAAGACTCTGATATGCTTGCATTTATGGGTAGGGGAACATACAGACGAGAGGAGAGAGGGTATGCCACAAGCCTGGGGTATGAGTATAGGAGCGGGTTTATGTTACAAGGGGGTATGCCACCCTACCTACAAATGACACTGCACATACCCCCTACCATACCATCCTGGGCAGGGCCTAACCTCATCAACCAATCACAGCCCTTAAGGCACTAATACACTAATTGTACCGAAGGGGTCCTCCAACCAACCAAAATATGGGACACGCCCCCTTGAGAACTCCTTTGGCCAATCAGAAGCTAGGCAGCACCTTCGCAGGGTGTGGCTTATGCTATTCAAATACAGTTTTGCCTGTTTCCCTCTAAGTATATTATAAAATACATGCTCCAACTACTTCAGCAATTCTTCAGGCAACGATTTTATGATATTTTCTCACGATAATGCTTTACTCTTCTACCTCCTCCTACAGGGCATTGAAGTGTGTAAGGTCACGTCAGGTATTTTGCAGTCATTGCAGTGGCTGTCATGTTAGCATTGTGTCGCTGGGGCTCGGATAACTGTTTTATCTCATTTGAGGCTGTGTAGTTTGCTTGTACGAGACACTTGCTGGAACAAATAGACCACGTAATGGTCTTAGGGCAGGCAGAAGAAATGGCAAGAAACCTCTAATAGACATTTTCTTGCTCTTTCTCGACTGTTTCCTTTTCATATTACAAGCTTTCATTTAACTTGCAATGTTTGTATGTTCGCTCAGGTAAAATCCTGTAATTAAATTTTAAAGCAGTTATCCTCAACCGATTAAGCTGAAATTTTTCATACATGCTTAGTTTGGATGAATATAGCGAACCACCCAAGATGGCGGACTAGTTATTTTTTATGCACTCCCATGATATGGGTATCAAACGAAAGGGTTTGCTGAGGAGAATTCAAATAAAATGACTTCAGCGTTCAGCTCTTAGATGAGATGGTGTAGTATTGTCCGGCTAAGTGGTAAGACTTAGCGGGGTCGTGTTTTAAGGCCTTGTACCAGGTTTTGCAGTGATTTCGAAATTATTTATTTTATTGCTACCTAATACTCACATCAAAATTTCGCTCCACAGTTTTGACATTTATATGTTATAATGTGTAGCGGAATTTTTTTTTGTAGAAATGTACTGAACGGTTTTTTAGATTTCATCACCCAAAGTACCACATTTTTTGTCGTGAAATTAAGTAAAAATGAAGCAAAATATATTTTTTGCTGACAAATGGTACATTATTTTCAAAAACGCATCCATAGTATTGTGCATCATGTGACTGCAGATTGACTCAAATTTTTTCAATGCTTTTGGTTAAAAAATATTTGAGTTATTGTCGCGAGTCCGAAAAAAACTCAAGAACAAGCCCTTAACCAATATCAACATACATCCTGGTCAAATTCTAGCGGTGGTGAAAATCCAAAATCAAACCCTGAACTCTGCTTCATTAGACACAAGTAATCTCAAGCTGAAATAATTGGCGCATACCTCCAAACACCCAAGTCAAGGTGAGTGGCATCAGTGTGTATCATACATGATGTGAACGTACAACCTCAGGACACCGGGGCGAACCCTGTTGTATATTAGCTCTTATCCTTCTAAACTAAGCTCTGGGAGGGTCGACGGATATTTCTTCTGTACTAGTGGGAACCACATGGACAAATAACTAAAAAATTAAAATAGTAATAATAATAAAACACATTAAAAAACTTTAATTTAAATGGCCTAAAAGAGTAAAAAAACTTTAAATATAATAAAATCCATCAATTTATTACATTACACAATTTATATAATATAAATGCTTGTTGCGATATTTGCCTGCGTAGGTAAACAAGAATACAATAAGTAACTTGATCTAGACATTAGTAATTCTAAGAACAAAAAAATTTTTTTTATAAAATACGTCAATCTCGCTACAAGCTTTTGTATAATATAAACTGTGTAATGTAATAAATTGATGGATTTAATATAATTTAATGTTTATTTCCTTCTTTTTAGAGCATTCAAATAAAAGCTTGTTTATAAAAATGTTTTTTTTACTATTAATTTATAATATGTAATGTAGAAGGAACACCTGACTGCAGTTTTAATTACCTTTGAAGAATTTTCTGCTCTTTATAATAACCATTTTTGACTGGCCTTTTTCCTATGATGTAATCCTATACCATTCTTGATTTTGGCCTTCATTTTGTTGGCTACGCCCTGAGCAGCTATCTCCTCTCCGAGCTTGGTGTCGGGTGCACTACATATTCCATTTGCTCTTTGTGCCAGATACCTAATAGCTTTGTGCCTGCATCCATAGACTTGTACTGTGAATTGTCATTGTCTGCACCATGACACTTGCATGCTTTGTCCAGTGTGTTGATATCACTTTCGCCACATGCCAGCCTTTTCTTTAGCTACTTACCTGGACCACAATCCCAATAACCAGGAACGAGGAGCTCGCATGGTAGTTTGTTAATCAGTGTGTCGACAATACATAGCTTAATATTAATGCTGCCTAATAGGCATGGTTGAATACAGAGCCAAAAAGAATAAATACAACTGAGATTGTTAAGCAGGAAATATGTCTTCCTGTACATACAACTAAAGACGATTCATTATCTGCTCGTGATTTACGACACTGTGATCTATTGTCACATGCTGCGTGATGTATTATCGTAGGGCCACACAACTGTAGCAAGATATGTATGTTGCTGAATTTGCTCGAGGAACCAAACAGACTTGAATTTGAGAACATGTACCTGTTCTCTAAATCACTATAGCAATCAATGTACCTACGACTGGGCCAAATTTTACATGCAGTAGAAATTTGCTGTTTCCAATGCAGTGACAATGGGAATGTAGTATCGCCAAATGAAGCCAAGCCACATCCTGTGTTTATTTTCGATGATGTTGCTTGTGTGAAGCTGAAGTGTATTAATGCCTACTTTTCCATGGGATGCCATTCAAATGTGGACTGTGTAATTACGTCAAGATTTATTCATATGTACCTAAACAACTTCTTTGGAACACTTCTAATTTGTTGGTGCGGTTTTGCAAGGACAAAACTTATTTGCGTCAATTACACAATGACCATATGAACACAAATATGATTGTTTAATTTAAAAACTTATGTTCAGGAAGCTGAAAGACAAGTTTGCATTTATGGTTGTGGCAAAGGACTTGTAAATCTGTAATAGAAAATATTATTGTTAGTTTGATCTGTTCATCGTTGGTTGTCGAGAATGAATTATGCATATCAAAATTCGGGCAGAGCAGCTTCGAGCAACATCATGGGGAAGATGAAGGGGCTTGCTGATTAGTAATGAAGGACGTTGCAACAAATGAAACTAACAGAAGAATTATTTTAGTTGTTGGTGAACCCGAACATTCGCAATATGCAGATATAAAGCATTATGTTCATGAATCAGTGATGAAAGTTTGTCAACATTTTATGGTAGTGTGTTTGCTTAGATATATTACATTATTGCGACCTGATTCTGTTCAGCTAAAGGGCCTGTGAACTTAAGCCATTTTCGAAACCCCAATTTACGTATTAAAATAAGCCACGTGATCAGAGTTAGGTGCCTCAATGCTATAGGGGCTTAAGGGTTGAATTTTATTTTTGAATAGTAGCTCGCTACCTCCCCAATTAGCTCCGTAAATTCGTATTTATTGTTAACTTACCGCGTTTGACAGAAAAACAAATATGTGTATATTAAACACCTAATAACATATCATTATTGTGTTACTAAACACACAGTCAGAAAAAACATTACGGTAGTTTCTTAAAATAAATGCTTGTGTTTTGTAAATAAATAACATTATAACACATATCAATTGTATGTTATTACTATTCTTATTGCACGGAGAACAACACATGTAGCAAAATTATTCTCAGCGAAAATAAAGATAGTCGATTACACAGAAGGGTAAAAAAAAAAAAAAAAAAAAGTTACACTATTTCTAAACGATACTTGCAATGGGGCCAAGTTACAAACTAAAGATGTATTTTGGAAGAACGCCATCGCAGAAAATGGTGTGTCACAGAGAACGAAGAATATACACAAACAAACAGAGAAACAAGCAAAAGGACTTTGTTTGCAGCTGGAAAACATAGGTATAGAATTCCATAAGGAATTCAGTCAGTGATTTACAAGGAAATGAATTAACAAAAACCAGCAACCAAGCACCAAAAAATAAACAAAGGAGAAAGTAAATAATGAACTCAGAACATTCCGAAAAATTAATTCCGTCAGCAAATTCAAAACAAAAGACGTACAAATAATTACAACAACACACAGACAAAATAAAACGAACGACAAATAACTTGACGTAGACGACATAGCAGGAACACACACATCTTTAGGAAAGCGAATGAAAACAAATACCACAGTAACTGTGTTTTACCGTCCACAGTTACTTTGTTGTTTAATTTCATTCGCTTTCCTCGAAGTGTCTTTGTTCCTGCGATGTCGTCTACATCCAGGTTTTTGTCGTTCGTTTGGATTTGTCTGTGTGTTGTTGTAATTATCTTTATGTCTTTGGTTTCGAATTTACTGACGGAATTAATTTTTCGGAATATTCTGAGTTCTTTATTAATTTTTTCCTTGATTTTTTTTTTTTTGGTGCTTTGGTGCTCGTTTGTGTTAATTCATGTCCTTGTAAATCACTGACTGAATTCCTTATGGAATTGTATACCTATGTTTGCCAGCTGCAAACAAAGCCATTTTGTTGGCTGTCCGTATTCTCTGTTTCTCTGTAAACACAATTTGCTGTAATGGCGTCTGTCCAAAAATATTCTTTAGTTTGTAAAATATGTAACGATGTAATATTCACTCCCCGCTTTTCCGTATACAGGATGGTTACCCATATTAGAATCTTATCATAAATTCCTAAACTCGCAAATTGTTGGTTACCAGCACAGCATTCGTGTGTCTGCACTGCCCTGACATAAACAACAAAACTGGCTTAGAAACATGGCAACAGTGCGCTGAACTTCTCATCCATCCTCCACAAGTGGCATGCCGTCTCTTCATTCCAAGAAAGGAATCCAACACTGACAGATGGATGGGGTGGTAGGATGGAGAAACACATGCAACCATAACGGCATCCAGAAAGTTTGCTTTACTGCCAAATTAAGAAACGTTTCCCATTCAGTGGAACTTATTAAAATAATTACTGAAACCTGATACGGAAGGATTTTATATTCTAAATTTTAATCTAACGGAACATTGACAGCATTCATTATATGAAATACGTATTGTGAGTTTCGTATTAAACACTACCCTTAAGCACGTAGTGTATTCAGTTCTGTCGTGATAGTCGCGGGACATCCATGAGTTTTGCAGAAGTATGCATTATTTTAAGTCTTCTGAAGTTTTTGTATATTGAGATCTGTCATTTGTAACTCTTTGCGTCAGAAGGAATTTTGGCTCCAAAGAACTGAAAAAATAATAAGTTTTTATGAAATATATTATAAACCTTTCCTTTAATATTGGCTTTTATCAGGCACGAACGTTTTTTTATGGCATGTTAATCAACACAAGGTTACTTGAAGAATTTTACCAAAAAATTTTAAGTTTCGCAATTTTATTTTTAGCAAGATATAAGAATTTTGCGGTGTTTGTGACATAGATTGATCCGCATTAAGAATTATATTTTATAGATAAAAAATTTTTATACCAGCTGGGTTCTCCCAATATTGAAGCACTTGCAATATTATGGGTTTGCCTACCCTACTCAAATTCTGAAGAATACAATACATTTTTCTATCGATACTAATGTTTAAAAATAAAAAAAATATAGGGCGAATACAGTTAAAACTCTACATACCTGATAATTCAATTCACTTTAGTAATGTTAAGGTAGAGGACCTGACCGTCATCTAAAACTATACAATGTAATCAATCATTATTAGACGAATGACAACAACCGGACGAAAATTATTTATTTACTATTGAAATTTACTGTATCCTTACTGTAGGTTAGGTGAAAGAACCAACTGAAAAAATTGGTAGTTCCTATTTCTTTTAAATAACTTTATACATTTTACTTATAAATAATTATAGTTAAAGTTGAGGCCATTTTTTATATTTTATATTATAATATATTGTATGTAAGGAACTATTTCATCGAATTTCATCAAAATTGGTATCCTTGCACCACATACTAAACTGACTTTACTTTTGTGTATTTCAGTCATAATTACTATGTTTGTGCTTTAAAACTGGCGGCCATTTTCATGTGTTTTGCATATTGTTACACATATGGAGAAATGTCTTACAGAATATTATCAAACTTGGTACACTCTTACTAAATTCAAATCGGACTTGATTTTTGTGTATTACTTTCATCCTGAGTTCATATTTTCGTATTGGCGTCCGTTTTCATATTTTGAGCATAGTAGAACACATCTTAGGAAACAATTTTCCGAATTTCATTAAACATTGTACACATATACCACATGTTAAGTTGACTTTACTTTTGTGTATTTCGATCCTACTATGTAAATGTTATAAAATAGCTTCCTGCATTCATAGTTTCATTGAGGAAGCCATTTTTATAATTTTTGCTTAATATGACGTATATGAGGTAATACTTTCCAGAACTTCATCAAACCTGGTACATATAATATACTATATAGAGAGCTGACTTGACTTTAGTGCTTTTTGTTTGACAGGTGTTCATTTTTTCATAATGGCGACCATTTCATATTTCTACCATAATATAACATATTTGGGGAAATATTTTGCCAGAGTTCATTAATCTTGATAAACATATATTACATAGCAAGTTGACTCGACTTTGGTGCAAATATTTTAATACAATTTTTAAATTTTTATACTGCGTTCATTTATCTATTTTTGACATAATTTATGTCATATTAGGAAATGTTTTTCTGAATTTTATCTAATTTTGTACAAATATATAGACTACAAATTAGTAAATTGACTTGACTTTCGTATATTTTGGTCATTCTGTGTTAACATTTTTATAAATGATTCCATTTTTTTAGTTATACATAACTCAGAAAACGTTTATCTCGATTATTAATTATCTTGGTATACATATACAGCTTTGCAAGTTTACTTGACCTTTGATTTAATTTTTCGTTCACTTTGTATATTTTCAAAACGGCAGTCAGATTTTTATGTTTAGAATAATTTGATATATCTGATAAAACATTTTTTTTTCAAATATTATTAAACTAAGTTCACATATAACTTAGCATATTAACATGAATTTCATGTATTTCGTTAATCATATGTTCATATTTTAATAATGGTGGCCATTTTTATATTTGTAGCATAAAATGATATATTTGAGGAAATATTTTTCCGATGTTCATTAATCTTGGATGCATATACAAATTAGTTGACTGGATTTTTGTGTCATATATTGAAAACGGCAGTAATTTTTTCATCTTTAGTAGATATATAGAGTGTCATCTTAGAAAATTTATTCCCGAATTTAATCAAACTGGTTATACGTACATTATTTAGCAAGCTGCCTTAACTTTTGTGTATTTATTGTACCATATGTTTATACTTTTAAAACGGTGGTCATATATATGTGTATTTCTTAGTATAATATAATATAACTTCTTCCCCGAATATACATTTTTCCGAAAATTATTAAAGTTGGTTCAAAAATATAACTTACTATGTTGACTTGACGTTTGCTTTTTGTTCATTCCGCATTTGAATTTTGAAAATGGAGACAGTCTGAACATATTTTGATCGCACTAGTTATCTAAGGAACCAGTTTTCAGAATTTCATTTACTTCAGTACTAATATAGAACATAGTAAGTTAATTTAACTTTTATGTGCATTTGTTTATGGAGTTTTCACGTTATCTATGTGGTTAAAAATGAAACAATTTTAGATCACACGCGATATCTGAATAATAAATTTTCAAAATGTCATCAAACTCGGTACACACATATTTCAAAGTAAAGTAACACTACATATACGTATTTTTTCCTCGCTGTGTTATCAGTTACACAGTGGGGGAATGTGAAATCAAATTTTATCACATGAATTGTCTAAAAGTACCATTAAAGAGAGTTTGCAAATATAGTGATACATAAAGTGACTTAAGTTTTATATATTTTGTTCGTACCGTACACAGTTTTTAAAAAGTTTTCTTTCAAATTTTTGTGATATTATGTATCTGAAGACACTTTTCCAAACTTTCTTCAGACTCCGTACACAATTAGGAGGCCTACAAACTAAGGTGACATGATTTTCAAGTTGTTGGATCACATTACATTTCATAATAAATACCACCCAATTACGAAGATTTCTCGACATGAACACATTCTATATAATACAAATATGTCAACAATTCCGGACAGATAGAATACCAATTTAATATAAATAAACATTATTATCAATAAAATAGATCGCAGGCTTTCACGGCCGTTGTCTGCATTTTCTTGGCTTGTGGGTGTGAGCCGCGTCTGAAGATTGTCTTGCGACGTTTCGGCAGTCGTTGCAGCTGCCATCATCAGGTAGTCGGAGTCGGAGACCAACTGGCAGATGTAAGAGTTGCAGGTCCTTATATACCCTGGTGTCTGGGTGGCTGCTTCCTGGTTGGCTGGGCCCGTCGGCCAAT
>PNEQ01133360.1:0-10852 GCA_003012365.1 Medauroidea extradentata | reverse complement strand
CACTTATGGAAACTCGCATATTTATGTGACTTCTTTAGGATGCAGGCGCATTTATGCGTTTGGTTATTTATTTAGTTCCTTCTCGTAGTTTTTCATGTGTTTAATTAATGAAACATAATTACTTATAACTGTGTTACAAAATAACGTTTCCGTTAGTTAAACAGACGTTTCCGTAAAATTGCCCGGAAATTTACGGAAATTTTTAACAGTGTTGTAGGGATATTGTTTATCTCATGAGACGTTGCAATTTGGTTTGTTTATAGCATTTGATGCATAATTTTCGTTGTATAGTTTGAAAGTACTTCTTTTGTTTTAAAAATGTGCCCAAAATAACTTATTCTGTTACTACTAAACTATTTTTAATGAATTGGCAATACGATTTAAAAAAAAAATTCGTCAGGAAAAATGTTGTTGAAAACTCTGACGTTCGTTTGATTACTTTTACTGATACTTGCTAACGTCTCATGTTCATTAAGTCATGTGGTTCAATTGTTAAACAAATATGAATGTATATATGGAAAGTAATCGCTTTTTCGTTATAAAACACGGAAGCTCTAAGCAACACATTTCGACTGGCCGTGGAAGTGGTATTTTAAAAGCTTCCACTAGCATTTACACATTTTTTTAATATTTATATATATGACTCAAGGTTCATTTGTGATTCAGAAGGTGTGAGTGTTTACCTTTGTCCGAAAAGAAATTATCTCCGTAATCTCCCCCACTTAAGGTGATTTTGTCGTTCCAGATAACAATATTAAGGACCGCTCAGGGGCGACGAAGCATTGAGAGGGCATGGTACAGTGCTAAAGGCATCAGTTCAGAGTTGTAGATTTCTCGAAGCCAATTTGCAACAATCAAAAACAGCAATCATAGACAATAGTTTTTGCCAACTTTCTAAGCAAAAATTTTTCTCGATTAACGTATATCTGAAGAACAATCTCTGACGCCGAAATATCGTACATTTGATTGCGGCGCAAGAGATCACGCTTAACAAATGCATCACCCTGGATAAATGTTTGCTCATAAAGTTGGTAAATACCAAGGATTGCGGTTATGTAGTTTTCTAGATCGACTTTCAAAAAGAGTATATCTCATTTAAAGAATTCAGCGCTTATTTATACCACTCCCTCTTAAGGCGGTCGCCTACCCCACGCTTTAAATGCGTTGCAGTGTGTTCGTAAACAGGTTTTTTTCTACGAAAATATTCCACGTGTGCCCATTGTACCACCGTACGAAAAGAAAACACACTTCAGGCAAGGTCGGTTAAGACACCACGCTCATTAAAGACCCTGTTTCTAAGTCCTCCAACATGGTTAAAAATGGCCTTTTCAGACTTCCGTACTTCAAAATGTACGAACCGGATATGTGAAACTCAGATTGCGAACTGTGCTGAACTTTGCTACAGACTTTCCAACAATAAAATTATACGATCACCTCTTAATTTCCCATAGTAAAAGCAGTTCGGCGGTAACCTTGCATGGTATTTCAGCGCTTGGCTCGTTGAGGCGACGGGTCATTTGATGCGAACTTCAAGGTCGACCTTACTGCTCCGTCGCTTTTGAGCCTCTCACGCGCGGATAGGCGACGCCCTTAAGAGCCAGTGTCCCATCGCCCCGACTATATCTAATATTTTATTGCTGGAAAGTTTGTACTAATGCACATCGCAGGCAATCAGAACGTCATAATTGGACTTATGCAATTGACAGAAGTTAGAGTCTTGCTGAAACTACGAATAAATATTAGTTATAAATTAGGGGCTTAGATTTATAGTGGTGTTAGTTAAAATAGTTTTCTCATAAACATTTCTATGTAATCATGTGCAAAATACAATACATTCTTACAATACTAAAATGGAATTCAGAAATCCATTTTAGAGTTAAATACATGTTACAGAATATTCTTTGGAAAAATGTGTATAATACAAGTAGAAACTACACACCTAATATATTTGTGACGCACACCACTATGAATCTCAGCCCCTCAAATATGTCGAGTTTTCATTACAAACAGCGATTAAAATATAACATCCAGACAGACGACTTCAATTAGCATAAGTGCACATTTTTTAAAATTATATTTTAAATTTTTTTAGAGGTTTCTGTCATTTACCATTAGGTGGCATATATTGGCTAAAATACAAATATGATGTTAGTATGTATTATAACATAAATTTTATCGCCTTTTATACCTCGTCCACATATATCGAAATATCGAAAACGAAATATTTCCTAAATTATTGAAGGTAGTCATGGAAATGAATTTGAATATGGATTAATACCCTTTACTCTTTACTTAGCAGATGTTTGATATTTAATAGAGATATGTGCGTAATTTTAATTGTTGTACCATCTGAAAATAACTGTGTATTTATTTAATTAAGAATATTTCCAAGAAATTAGTTTGAGTGACTTAAAACTCGAATACGCATCATATATTAATTAATCTGAAATCTGTTTTATTATGATACATATTATTTTAGTAATAGGAATATTTTGTCCATGTAGCTGCTGTATTTTTAATTAAATTTATTTTATTCATCCTCATTATTACTTTTTTACGTTTACATTAAATCCTGAGGACAGTATAACCTATCGTGTTATATAAGTGTCTGTATGTGCTTAACCTACTTCGTGAAATACTTTTCACGTTATAAATTCTCAGATACACAGAGATGTTAAGATTTTTGTGCAGAAAATTTCACCAACCATCTAAAAAATTTCATCTTCGGCGTTGTTAACGTAATTATCTGCTCGTGGCGACAATGGCGTCCTTTTCACCCTATACTTAGATCGCAAAATCATCACCTAATTTACTCAAGTTCGTCCTATTCTCTCAGACATGCACCGTTTGTAACATAAACAGTTTTATAACTCATAGAAACACTTTCCATCGTAAATAATACGCTAAATCTTGTAAGAGGTCTGTGAACACGAATTTTTATTCGAGATTATTTGATTCGAGATCGATCGAATTCTTAACTTACGAGTTGGGTTTGAACCTGAGTCGAAATATTGTGTTATAAGATGGTTGTTTGACTAATATTTACCATTAACCTCTTAAAGTATTTGCCCGAGATGTGGCCGTAATTATGTTTTTTAAAACTGAAAACCTTTCAAGATATATTTCTTAAATTTCTTTAAATTCCTTTTAAATACAGCATCTGTATTGACTAAAACATGGAACAATTGCTTACTGTATTTTAAAACCTAGAATATTTTTATGTAAAAGGTTTATTATTATTTTAACATGAAATAATAGTAAACATGCGAATGATATTGGTAGGGACTGTCTTAAAATAATCAAAATATTTATTTGAGCTTGAAACTTAAATTTTAATTTGTTTGAAAGACACGAAACTCAATAAATTTAATACGTAAAGAAACCACTCGCAGTACTTTTTTTACTACCGAAATTATGTGAAAAAAAAATTGGAAACAGATAACATGGTTCGCAAGTACTTTGGTCTAAGTGCAGAAATAAAATCCTAAGTCAAAGCACTCAGCTGTTAAAACTTTGCAATAGATGAGCAGAGAATCATAACAGATATTTACTCAATTTCAGTGAAGTGACATAAAGACATCGTTTGGACCTGTACCACAGGTGTGTAAAGAAATAGTAAGAACATACATATAGTAAATATATTGCCCATGTATTAATAATACGTAAAAATAGCACGTACAGGGAAAATACCAGCTTTGTATGAGAATGACACAATATTGCATGGAAACATTTCTATAACACGTATACGTTGACTACTTCCGTTTCATGTGTAGGAAATTTACCAAACTTTTATTTACTCCTATGCTTAACGTGAAGATGATGATTGTGTTAAAAATAATGTTAAGTTATAACTTTTGTGTTAAAAATGGAATCAATTATTTAACGCTTAGTTAGTCAAAAACTATTGTCATGGAATGAAACCACATAATAAACTAAAAAAATTCGGAAAAAATTTGCTTGAATGCCTATACAATACAACGTTGAAACCAAATGCAGGAGTAATTTCTTCGATCAGATTACTGTTCAACTGAAAATTTTAGACTTTTTAAACTATTTCTTGGACTTGGTATTTGTGCTGCACTTTGGTAATATGCAGAAAATCATGCGTTTGATGATACTTTTAAGAATATAATCTTACGAATGTGTGAAAATAATATTTTCAAGTAATTTTCTTGACAGATAGCATTGTTAAAAAAATACGATTACTGTAAAAAAAAAAAATCTTATTTGCTTGTAACAGTTAGTGTTTGCAACAAACTCCAATTATTATCTGCACCCGTTACTTCCAATGTTTGGAAACGTATTTTTTAATTTTGTAGAGGCTTTCACTGAATTTGTGTTGAACGCTTCGAAGGCTGATTTATAGGTGACCTAATTCCCCACTACGTTATTCCAGGGCAGAAAAATGCTGCAGGAACTGACTGTGATTCGCATCAAACATTTACGGTAGTCGTGTGCTGCGCAGGCAGAATTTGCTAAGCAGTTGGGAGGAGAAGAGAAGAAGATGCAGGCTTGTCACGTGGGGCTGACAACTCGCCTCTTACTGACGTCATTAGGAAAATTGAATACTGTGCCTTCACGAGACACCTTAGCAGCACGGCGCAGCACAGCGAGACTCACTCACGTGCTGCTCTCTCTTTTCTCTCTCTATTTCCCTCTCTCTCTCTCTCTCTCACTCACTCTCTTTGTAACCGTTGAGGTGAGTGTTATACGAGAAATCTATAATCTTCTTGTCGACACCAATACGCCAAACCAGTAGTTTTTAAGCTGGCTTTAGTTATGTTTACTGCAAATCACAGTTCACATTTGTTTAACGATGTGTTATTGCACTTATTTTGCCAAATTATATTCGATAAATCTGCTGATATGATGCTGAACCTGCAATGAGATAATTTTTCTTCACTGAGAGCCTTTATTTAAAAAATTACCCGTTAGTGGTTAATAGTTATGAAATATATAATATTATTATTCAATTTTCATAGTTGGTGAGTTATTTAAAGCATGTTCTATGCCGAACACTATGAAAAAAACGTTACGTCTCTCGCAATTTTTTGGGGAATTATACTTTCTATTACTTTGTGTGCGAAGAACCCTTATTTGTGCAGACAGAGCCCTAAGACACACGAGAGCTAAAAACGTATAATTATTGGTCACGAATCAGAACTGCAGCTGTGCACAAAAGACAACGAAACGAAGTACTGAAAAAATTTGTTCGCGAAAATCAGGATTCCTTAAGAATGTATTTTAGTTAATTCAGTATCATCCGAATTCCTTACCGTCATTAGTTCCTATTAACACAGTGTTCAGTAAAATTACTTTTTTTAATTCATAAAAAGGGATCAGACATCATGAATACATCGCAAAGATGCGTTGAAAACTGTTTGATTTTTCTAAAACAAAACGTTGTAAACTCGTGCTAATTATGCTAACAAAGGTAGTTCCACTTTTTTTAACGTCGTTTTTTCAAGATCCTGCAAGCAGGTTAAACCGAATATATACCGTGATAGACTTTAATATCGTGAAAACCACGTTGTGGGCTTCATAAAACTGGAAATGCTCTGTACGCCGAGCTAATTAAATTACTAATAGAGAGTAGGAATGTATACTTTCATCAATAATTGGCCAATGTATCACACATAATATCACAATTAAAACCAGTGCTACAATCCGAAGCCTTAGTATTATGAAGACGGATAGGTTCACCCTACACATCCACAGAAAATTTACAGAAAAAAAAACTTTCAAATTTTTAATAATATTTATAGACAGATTTTCCAGTGCTTGTAAAAGAAGTGAGAAATTTTCTGTGCATCCGTGCTTTAACGACCAAAGCATGGTGTTCCAAAAGGTCATCATTAATAAATTCCGCTGAGGTGTTGAGAACTCTTCGGATAACGAGATCAGTGCGAGGATTGTGTCGGGTGGTAAGTACAGCCAGAAATGAGCAGCAAAAAGGTTTATAATTACTCAAAATATTTAATTACGCTAATGCACTAAGCGTTACTTTTAAATCTCGGAAAGTCTTTATTTCGCGAGAAATATGAGGTAGGCGAAGTTCTAGCGGGAGTCAACTACCTTCAAGAAGCGAGTAGATCTAGAGAACAGCAGTCATTCACGCAGTGAGTCCCGAGGAAAAAAATTGCTATAAAAATATAAGAAATTAGCTGCGCACAGCGAACATTGAAGGCGCGGTGTACAATATTCGCTTCCTTGGTTATTATTCCCGCTGTGTATTGTCACATCGCGACGTTCATTGTGAGCACCAGACAATATTTTGTCGAGGGATCCCAGCACCCAGCTGTTCGCGTAGAAGATGTGCTAGGAAGGGGGAGAGGTGCGAGAGGAGATGGTACGGCGTGAAAAGAGTGGAGATGAGATGAAGATTGGATGCTGCGTCTCGCTACCTACAAACAGGGAGGGGGGGGGGTCCATGTCTGCATAAACAAACCCTGTGGGCGTAATGGCGTCCCCGGCCCCGTCACCTGAACTTCCGCCGCTGAAAAAACATTTCCAATCACATTATTGAATTTCGTAGCTTTCTTATTACAGACAGACACACGCCACCCCTTACATCAGAATAATTTGCTCGGTGTTTCGGCTGTTAAATTTTTTTGTACGGGTGAAAGTCTGTGTATGGTATTCGGTAGCATTTTCTAAAATCCTTAAACAGTGTTTCTAATGAACGTGGTGTTTTAACAATGACGTTCTGACATTGTCCGAAGTATTTTCGTTTCGTATGTTGGCACAATGGCAGCATATGAAACAGTGTAGTAAATTAAACCTGTTTACAAACACACTGTAATGCATTTTAATAGTGTGGTAGCAGCTTCTACAGCAGTTTCACATGGATCATGTAAGTTATTTTTATACAACACGTTGAAAATGCTGGTTTTAACAATTTTTAGGGGTTCCGAAATGATTTTTACAATCGACTTGATGCTTTGAAACGACCCCTCAGTCATCGTTTGAAGTGTATTTTGTTTTCGTACATTGACGCAATGTACATGTGTAATATAGCTTCGTAAAAAAAAACGTATTTTCGAACACGCTGCAACGCATTTTAAGCGCGAGGTAGGCGAGGCCCTTAACTGTTATTCTTTTTCCGGTCGAACTTCAAGCGGGGACAATACAATTTCATTTGTGAGAAGTATGGTTTGAAATCAAACTCACATTTCTAGCTTTGTTATTTCCTTAGAATCTGGTTCACATTTTCCTACATTCAACTGTGAGAAACGTTTTTTTAAAGAAATTTTTAAACGTCGATAAACTAGTTTCTAACAAGCATGCCGAATATTTAAAAAGGTAGCGGCATTGTATTGTGTAATGCACGTTAAGTAGCGGCCAAGTTTCATTAAAAAAAAATCGAATCTCCATTTCAAGTACAAGTAGGGAGGCGACTTTAACGTAGGCACTGTCCCTCGCCCGAAGATCACACTTGACAGTTACAAAACTGGTTGCTTGTTCCGGCGGACGGTAGGAGAAGCCCCTAGTTCGAGCCCCGAGTGAGGAGGTTCTCGCATGCGCCCCAGTTGTATTGAGCAGGGAGAAGGGTGAGGGGGCGGGGCCGTCGATAGGCGTGAGTGCGGTGGATGAATAAAACATCAAGAGAGAAATATTGAAAATTGAACGGAGGGAAAGGAAAAAAAAATAGTGGGTAGAAGGCGAGGTTGCGCCTGGGTGGAGGCGGGTGGTGGATGGTAGAATTGGACTTCAGGACGAAGGAAAAGAATTATAGGGTGGCAGAAATTACAGTACCAGAAATGATGATTTTTTCTAATACTTTTGCCTCCAACCAGCAGTTACCTCACGACCATAATAATATACTAATGTTGCATGGTAGGGCAAATGGCCGAGTTTCCGCTTAAGAAAAAAACTTGAAAAACTTACGTTAGGGTAAAGTAAAGAGACAAGAGGTGGAAATTCTGTGTAACATTATTACTTAGCGAAGAGACATGATGTGACTGAAAAATGATGTCATCGCAGCAAACATTTTTAAATATTCATGCGTGTCACCCACCATACCAAGACGTTCAAGAAGGTAAGGTAATATATGGGCGTAAAACAACTTGTGACAGACTGGCTTGGCTGTAACATTCATCAAAAACAGGTTTTTGTACTTAAAAACTAGCAATGGTTTACAACCACTTATATATAGTAAGACGCATAGAATTTAAAACAATTGAGAAATATGTTAGCCTAATGAGTACTTAACCACAGTGGTATGGTTAACTACTCAAATACATTTATTGTAAAAATAAGTAACGACAGTTGTTTAAAATATACATGTTTACACTTTTAAAAAAGTTAAACAACTAATTACATGAAGATATGTAAATTTATTAAAGTTATAAAAGTTTAACTTAAAAATAAGTTCTTATTGCGAATATTTTTTGAGAGTTTAACTTTACAAAGCTCGGCCAATGTTTGACAAATTAGTGGACTGTTTTTTTTTTTTAAGCGAGGAAGAAGAAACAGTAAGTCAAACAAGCCTAGTAATTATTTATGTTTATGTGTGATACACCACAACGTAATCTTTCCTAGCCCCTTAGCCATCAAACAGAGAACTTACTACATTAGTATGTATGAAAATCGTAGGCCTAAATGCATTTTTATATGTAGTCCAGCTACTAGTTTCATTAATACACACACTCTTCGAGCAAAAAAAAATCCATGATTGTTTTAAAGACGAAGCAGATTGGGAAAACATTTTACTGAGTTTATTGTTTCAAAAAGGCCTATCTGAAATAAATAGTTCTCTACGTTTTGTAAGATTTTATATGGGTTATTCGCCTTCCGGTTTTGTGCGGTTTACGAGCTATTCCGAACAGCCGCTCTCCTTCAGTTCTTTGAATACAAGGATTATTTCGTTCAAATAGGAATTGTTGTGTGGTATTTTCACAGCTATTCGATTAGTTGTAACATTCTCAACAACTGTTTTAATCGTTAATGAATTCGAAGTCGTCCTTGTTGTCTTAATTTTAAAATAAACTTGGTTTTTATATCTGTGCAATAATGTTTCTGACTACCTTTTGTGATGCCTTCAAAATAACAATGATTGCAAACCGATGCTGCCAATTGTTTATAATTTTAAGTTGAACGACATCGCCGAGTTCGTAACACTTACGTTTAATTAGTGCCGAGAAAACGGTTACTAATGCATTTGCTCACGATACACATTTTGTGTCGTTTTCTCGCTATGTTTGGTCGGAGTACTATTAAACGAGGAAGCAAAGTTCCTGTACAATTAACAACACCAAAATTTTCTCCTAAAATAATTTAATTGCTCGTAAAATTTCGTTAGGGGCTTTCAGCTTTTTATAATTGAATTTTCGCCGGTATTTTGTTTTTTGAAATTTGAAAATAATATAGTTTATATAACAAAGTCATACAGTACCTTGTGTGTTTGGGAAAGTATGGCTACTCTAGCAAACTATCATGTATTAAGGGCGCCGCCTACCCCTGCGTAACAGGTGCAAAAGCGACGCAGATGTAAGTGTGGCCTTGAAGTGCACATAAAATGCCGCAACGTCATAATGACCCTAGCGATGACAATGTATATAATTTTATTGGTGTAAAGTTTGTAGCAAGGTTCAGTGCCCATCTCAGTTACATTTTGACATACGGCAGTCTGAAAAAGCCGTTTGTAGCTATGTTTGAGGACATAGAAACAGTATTTTTTATGAACACGGTGACTTAGCAATGACATACCAACCTTGTATAAAGTGTTTTCATTTTTCATACATACGTACAATGGGCACATGTAGAATAGTATCGTAAAAAACCCGGTTTATGAACACACTGCAAAGCATTTTAAGTGCGATTTGTATTTTTATAAATAAAAGGGGAGTTACAGAAATTTTCTTACATCAAGTTAAGCGTCATTTGAAAGCAGATCAGTTTCGATTAACTATTGTGCTGTGTAGACAGACACATACGACCTCAGGCAAACATTTACGCCTTACGTTGGTAGCATCTGGAAAAGAACTGCAAGTCAGTAAAGAAAGTCGTAGAAGTGTAGTAGTGCTTAGTCATTAAGTCATTAAACATAAATTACGATTTTCTTGGCGTAATTTTTTGAAAACAAGTAAAAACCGGTAAAAAGATTATTTACCTGTTTACATAAAGACAACTAATTTTTTTTACTTGTCGTGTGTCCGTTCTAAAACTAAATCGTACGCGAATTTCAGTCTGATTTCACTGTTTTTAACGAATGAAACTGAATAAAGTCAGATCAACTGTACGCGTGTGTTTGAAAGAGGGGGGGGGGAGAGAGAGAGAGAGAGATAGAGAGAGTCTGTGTGTTTATGATTAAGAGTAGGTGCGGTGGGAACATGAGACAAAATCCGCACAGTGACGAGAAACGGGAAAACAACTCAGAGTTGTTGTTTTCTCGAACAACTTTAAATGCGACCTGGAAGCGAAAGTTACGCTGCAAACACATCCCACTCGCCTCTTGCAATTCGATTATTTTTTCTCTCCGTCTTCTCTGCTCGGAGAAACTGGTTATTGTATTCTTTGTCGTCTTACGAAACTTCAGTATATCAACTGTGGAATTATTTACTACCCCACACACCGTGCACAGAAATAAAAAAAATTCTGCGAAACTTGCCGCCGTTGTGCACGTTTCTACACAAAAAAATTGTTACAAATCGAATATTGTAACATCTCAATTACTTTGTTACTTTGTGTATATAGAGAAATTGCCAGCAGTTATTAAGTGAATTAAAGAACCCAAAGAGAAGAATTCAACAAAACAACTTTACACTAGGAATAAAAAAGCAAGGGTAGATAAGTCGGAGAAAAGAAATAAATTTTATTTTAAAGGTGTTGGGCTCTTAAACCGGGTCACTTC
>PNEQ01133359.1:0-10844 GCA_003012365.1 Medauroidea extradentata | reverse complement strand
CACCATTCACGCCCCTCTTTAGCTCGACGGATTTTGTGAATAATTAGCGACAGTTACTGACGCCGTCTTTATTTGAACCTCCCCCGACGTCTTGTATTATGCACGCCCACTTGACGACCCAACTTGACCGACGGCCGTCCGCTACTGGTTTCAGAGTCCTTTACCAGGCAATTAAACTCCCCCAACGTACCTCCTCAGTCTCAAATTGCAGAATATCCGCATCACTGATCATCAGGCCACATCATTATGAGGGACGGGAAGACTCACCATAACTCCGCCTACCGCAGTACCAGTTACTCTCAAAACGAGTCACTGCTAGACGATCCTTACACTCAGGATGCTCTCGTTCACTCGGTCGCAACCCGCGACTGTTCTGCTACCTGCCTACCGCCTTGTAGCTCCTTCCAGGCCCCTCGGTTCACCATCAAACATTCTCAAGCTTCTAGCACCTCTGATGTTTACTCCACCTAGACCTGAACTAGAGTGAGCGCCTTCCACTCGAGTCGCGAGTCATCAGCACGCTCTCCCAGCGCCCCTACCCTCGGCAGACGGAACTAGGCCTCCCCCTCCCCCAGGCCCTCCCCTCCATGGCCAGTGGAGAAGCAGAACCGGCGGGGAAGGGGAAAACACAGCGCCATCAACCGGGGCTACCCTTCCCTCAAAACAGTTTTCCCAGCCAAACTAAAACCACAGGAATGAAGGAATCCCACTGAAGCCTGAATAAGCCCCAAAGACAGAAACCTATAAAAACTTCACTACAATACTCTCAGGGCACTAAGACTCGCCCCAAGACCCACAGGGTCCGCTCAAGATCACACGTAATGAATTAGTAGTTCTGGATAAATATTTACTCATAAAGAAGGCAAATACCATTATTTAGGATTGTCAGTGAGTATTTTTCTAAATTGGCTTTGAAAAAAGTGTACTAATCAATTGATGTTTTCAGCGTGTATTTATCTACCACACACTCTTAAATAATTCATTATAAGTGGGCTTATGCCTAGTTGACCTTGAGATCTTACACACGTATATTAGAATTATCAAAGTCTAATTGAAACCCTCTAGGCTCTTAGAAAATATGTCTTAACAAGTGGCCACTTATTGAATTAAAATCCAAAGTATTTGACTCAGTAACATGATTCAGTACATGTGTTAAACGTCTTGATGTGTCATGATTTTTGCTCACAAACCGAATAAAGGAATGCTTTTACACATGCAATAATAAGAAAATGTTGTGGATGTGGAGCAGTAGCTGAATGTATGGGCAGGAGGACTGTAAGACTCCGAGAAAACCCTCCACACAGAGGCATCATCGGACCCCGAATCACAAATCAGAAATCCTAGGAGGGGTGGAGACCCTGCCGGAGATCGAATCCGATCGCCTTGTTGAGTGTGAGTGGTCCACTACACCACCGATGTTTCTGTTTCTACACAAATATAACTTTAACTAACTTAAAGAAATAAGTATGTATAGTTTCTGTTCAAATAAACGTTCATATCACAAAATACTTTCCGTACTTTCCAGACGTCCTCACAAAGCAGAACGTCGGCTACAACACACACTGCTTGGTCCTCAAACGAAGTAGACATACACACTGCTTACAAACACGTTTGAATTTGAACTATGCGTTCTGATTGGTTAAAGATGAAGTCCTAGGATAAACTGCCGGTGCTCAACTCAGTGTGTATTAAAATGTGTGTATCCAAGTCCTCGTATAATACGTAGGCATCCAACTTGATACACATAGTGTGTACCGAAAATCGACAAGAGTGCTTCCTGGTGGGATTCTACTGTACTACTCGTATGAAACTCCACGAACATTACGAGGACTCCGTCAGAATAAATTCAGATTTTACTTGTGAGAATATTATGTCGTTTAGATTACATATCCGAGCGATTTACTTCCGAGGACTCGGGCAAGGTCCTCGCAAGGTTTGGAGTCCTCACAGAGCCTTTGAAAAAGCATACAAAAGTCCTCACAAGATACCTTATGTACACACACACACACAGAGAGAGAGATAGGTTATCTCATTAACTTGCTTTTTCCTTTTTTGAAACTAAGCTTAAAATATTCTTGTTGTACATTACCTTTCAACATAAGCATACCTAAGAAGGTGATTTTGGGTATTCATACAACCTATTAAACATTAATATATATTCTTCAGAAAAATATTGCATTCAAAAACATATAATATTTTCTAAATAACAAATGAAATTATTATTATTTCAGCATTCAAAAACATGGGCGACAATATTATTATCATTATTATTATTTTATACCTGAGAACAGTTCGAAAACCCCCATCAGAAAATTAGTTGTAGTTACGCCTTTGCAATTTACTTCTGTCTGAGCAAGTGACAAAACTGGTAGAAGGAACATTAGTGAAATATAATTTTACAGCAGTTTCACATCTATTATTAATTGTAAGATGCAGTGGCCACATCTAGTGTCTGACTGTACATTTGCAGTGTTATTATTATTGAATCATGATTTGTGTCACAAATTACAGTCCTCACTTGATTAATACAGTTTTTGTAATTAGAAAAGAAAAAATTATTACACAGAAGTAACTTGGTGTGTGATATATTTGGTGAAAATACTGTGTTAATGAAAGGTTTTTCATTAATTTAAGGAAACCCTAGTACGTAACTATTACTGACAGTGTCTGTATAGGAAATACAGTTGTTATTTTCTTGAAAATTGGTTTTGTGTCTTAGGAATCCTGGAAATGTTCTGGAATTTAAAAATCAGACTTGTTTGGCCACCATGATTTGCTAACCTATCTTTACGTTTGTATATATTGTTTACGCCCTTTACATATTTTCAAAATGGTGGCCATTATAACATTTTTAAGTCAAGTTAGATAGCCTATCTAAGGAACTATATTTTAGATATTCAGTAAACTTGGTACACATATACAACATACAAATATGATTTTATTTTTGTGTATTTTGTTCATCCTGTGTTTATATTTTCAAATGGTGGCCATTTCCATATTTTTAGCATAGTATTTCATATATTAAGAAATGTCTTTCAGAATTTCATTAAACTTGGTACAAACGTACCACATACAAAGCTGACTTGACTTTTGTATATTTTGTTCATGCTGTGGTCATATTTTCTAAAAGGTGGACATTTTCATATTTTTGGTTCAGTATTCCATATCTGAGGAAGTATTTTTTAGAATTTAATCAAACTTGGTATCCATGTACTGCATACAAAGTTTATTTGACTTTTGTGTATTTCATTCATTCTGTGTTCATAACATAATTTCCTACTGGTAGCCATATATATATATATATATATATATATATATATATATATATACACACACACACACACACCTTTTTTTTGCATAATATGCCATAGCCTGTATGTTGAGATTTTTTTTAGGGGTTTCTGTGAAAGTTGATGTATTCTCTTCTGCATGTCTTGTTGCTGTATGATGTTCATTTGTTACTCTGTCGTGATGTTAATTTGTTACTCTGTTGTGGCACACTCTATAGGTGGTGCAACTTTTTTTGTCAGTATGTAACGAAGATGGCGAAATGGTATGTGTTGATGTTTTAGGCATAGTAAAAACATGAGAAAATTATCAGGTTATGGGCCCAGACCCAAAGGGCGAGAGTTAAAGGAATATAAATTGGAAACTTGTTTTCTTGTGTGCTTACATCGAAAATGAAATAAATATTTCTGTACAGTGTATTTCAAGAGCGTGAGTAGCATAGTTAAGCTATGACAGCGAACACGAGCTCTTGTCCATTTCCTCAGATAATAGATACAAACTTTTGAAATTGGAAGTTTCGTGTATTGGCGTTATTGGACGAAAAAGGACTCAAGGGAAGTGTAATTGATGAGACATGGAAAATTAAGGAAGGCAAGGAGTTGGAAACAGAGATGAACATGGATCGTAAGGCGAGGAATATGATTATTAACTGAGTAACGGACAGACATATTGATTATGTGAGGGATGCGAAGACAGCATTTCAGATGATGTCGTCTCTAAGCAAGGTCTTTGAGAGGAAGAGTGCAATATCAAAAACGTTTGTTCGCAAGAAACTGTTAACCTTAAAGTGTACTACGTCTCTTCAAGAACACTTCAATAATTTTGATTGTTTAGTGAGAGATCTAGAGGCTATGGGGTCAACCCTGGAACAAGATAATCTGGTATATCATCTGTTACTAACCATACCAGATCAATACGAAAAAATCGTGACGGTTTTGGAAACATTGGACACGGAGCTAACATTAGAGTTTGTGAAGTTGAGGCTACTGGACGCGGAACTAAAAGCGTGTCATGCGCAGGATAGTAAAGAGGACGGATAAGCATCATTCGGGGCATCGATGAAGAAAACGAGCAGTCTACAAGATACCCACGAAGGAGAAACATTCTTCGGTGCAACACGAGCGACGTATCCCGTCAACAGATCTGTAAGAAGATGCTACGAGTGTGGAGACAGCCAACACTTATTCGCAGATTGTCCCAAGGGGAACTTCAGAAACATGTTTCGCGGAAGAGGGAGAAGCAGATACCCGAGGCAGTCTCATTCAGGATTTCGATGTCAGTCAAGTTATCTATGTGACACGGAAAGTGAGGTTATGTTTGTGGCAACAACATGTAATAGTGTGGTTAGGAGAGAGGAAATTCAGGAAGGGAGTGTGAAATTTATTTCGGACTCGGGATGTACTGATCACCTTGTGACATCGGACATTGAGACATTAATGACAGATATAAGTGAAATAAGTTGCCCAATCAGAATTAGTGTTGCAAATGGTGAGGAGCTAATTGCGCATAAGAAGGGTATTTTAAGAGTACATGCAGAGGGACGAGTAATTAGAATCGTACAAGGACTTACATTGAACCTATTGTCAGTAAACAAAATCGTGAACTCGGGGAAAAAGAGTAGTGTTCACAGAGAATAAAGCGGAGATAGTAGACAAGGGAGGTTTACGAATTATCTTTCTTAATTCTGGAAAACTCTATGTTGGTCAATTTGATCTTCAATTGGAGAGTTGTAACCTAACCTCAAAGGATGACCTATGGCACAGGAGGCTAGGTCATTTGAATAGGAAAGGACTGGGGGTCATGGGTCTACCTTTCTCAGAAGAAGTGTGTGATGCATGCCATCAAGGAAAGGCGATTCGACAACCTTTTCCCAGGAACCTATCCCCACAGTCAACTCGGATAGGTAAATTTCTAGATACGGATGTTGGGGACCAGTAAATATTCCAACCAGCAACGGAGAAAGATATTTCCAGACAAAAATGGATGACTATTCACATTTTTATACGGTATATCTGCCCAGAAACAAAGGAGAAGCTGCAGAAAATTTGATTGACTTCGAGAGACAACTGGAGTCGAAGTTGGGAGCAAATTGTACGACCCGTGTACGGTGCGATAATGATGGTGAGTTTACGAGTGAGAGACTAAAGGACTTCTGTAGGAAGAAGGGTGTACAACTGGAATACACTGCACCCCATTCTCCTTAGAGCAACGGGAAGTGCGAGAGACTGAATTGGACACTGCTGGAGAAGGTCAGAACTATGTTTGTAGAAACAAGCCTACCGAAACACTTATGGGGTGAAGCGATACGTACAGCAGCATTCCAATTAAACTTGTCACCCACAGCAGCACTTAACGATGGTATTCCAGCAGAGATATACAAGGGAAGAACAGATCTTCATAAACTGAAGGTGTTAGGTGTGAAAGCATGGACTATGCAACTACCAAAACACAACAAACTGGAACCGAGAGCAAGTCCTGGAAGAATGGTGGGATATAGTACAAATGGTTACAGAATATGGGATCCCTTTACTGACGTGGTGAAAATCTCCAGAGATGTGACATTTGACGAGAACAAAGTCTCATATAATGTTAGAGATAGTTGTACAGATGGAGACAGCTATGGCCTGCAAGAAATCTGTGAGAAGGAAACTTACTATAAAGACGGTGTTGGAGGACAAGGACAGACACTAGGAAATGAGAAGGATGTGGTTGAGAAAGCTAAGACAACGACAGATGACAGCTCGAATGATGAAGGGGACTTTAACGGGTTTGTTGACGTAACTAGAGATGGAAACCGGCCAAGTAGAAGACGGTTGAGACCTAGACATTTTGAAAACTATGAATTGTACTATATGAATTATTGCCTGCTGAGCGAAGGTGAGCCGCAATCTTATAAAGAAGCGATGGAGAGGAATGAGGATTGGAGGAAGTCAGTGGAGATGGAACTGAAAGCGCACAACCAGTTTCAGACTTGGACGTCTGTAGACAGACAATCACCAGACACAAGACCCATAGAAACTAAGTGGGTATTCACCACTAAAGCAGATGTAAGCAAAAAGGCAAGGTTGGTGGTCAGAGGGTACCAAATAGATCCTGCAGGTGAGGTGTATGCACCAGTAGCCAAGTTATCAACAATAAGATTGGCTCTGTCGTGTGCCTTGCACAAACAGTGGAGCACCAAACAAATGGACGTACCTACAGCCTTCCTCAACGGAACACTTGATAAAGATATCTACATATACAGGCCTGAGGGAGTAAGCGGAGGACCGGTACTGAAGCTCAACCGCCCACTATATGGTCTGAGAGAGTCACCAAGGCGCTGGAACCAAAGATTTAATATGTTTGCAGAAGAGAGCGGCCTGAGAAGATCAAAATACGATGTCTGTTTGTACATGGGAAGTGGTGTCTGGCTAGTCATATGGGTCGACGATATCCTGATATTTGGAGAAAAACAAAAAATTGTAGAATTAGCTCAGAAACTGGAGAGTGAGTTCTGCACTAAAGACATGGGTAGCGTACAACATTTCCTCAGAACATATATAAATATATCTACAGAAAAAATTGAAATCAGCCAAGGTGATCTCATAGACAAAATGCTCAAGAAATTTAATCTTCAAGATTGCAAAGGAAGTAACGCACCAATGGAAGAAAGAATAGAGGTAGACGTGTCAGAGCCAGTGATAGATGTACCATATAGAGAGCTTGTGGGTATTATGATTTATCTGTCGCAGAACTCCAGACCTGACATTGTTTCTGCCACGTCTTTCCTTAGCAGGTATCTAGACAGGCCAACTCAAACTCTATGGAATGCAGCAAAAAGAGTGCTTCGATACTTGAAAGCGACAAAGGACAAGAGACTAACATATGAGAGGAAATCTGAAGAATTTACAAAAATAACAACTTATGCAGATGCGGACTGGGCAGTAGACAAGAAGGACAGAAAGAGTGTCAGTGGAATGGTAACGTTTCACTGTGGTAACCCAGTTTCTTGGTGCTCGAGGAAACAACAGGTAGTAGCCTTGAGTACTGCAGAGGCAGAGTATACATCATGTGGTATGGCAGCAACCAATCTTCTTTTTATGAAGGGTCTTCTGTCAGAATTTGTGGGGAACACAAAAGTGCAAGTGCAGGGTACACTGTTAGTAGACAATCAAGCTGCTATATGCATGGCCAGTAACTATGAAAACACACGAAGTACAAAACACATTGACATTAAATATCATTTTCTTAAGGACGTAGTGGCCAAGCAGCTGATAAGAGTTGAATACATAGAATCCAGTAAAAATATTGCAGATTTGTTCACCAAACCTATGGGAAAGAACAAGTTCATACAGTTCCAACAGGATCTGGGTATTATATAGAAAATGGGACAAAGTGACCATTTTGTTGTTGTTCGTGTTTGTATTCTTGGTTGTTGTAACATAGCTTCAAAAAAAATCAATTTCAAGTTAGGAAGATGTTGACTCTAGATTTATGAATCACTCAGTATTATGTCAGAAATCCATATATATATATATATATATATATATATATATATATATATATATATATATATATATATATATATATATATATATATATATATACAAACCTCATAGCCTACAGGACTTGAAATTGAGAGGGGGTGTGAAAGTTGATGTATTCTCTTCTGCATGTCTTGTTGTTGTATGATGTTCATTTGTTACTCTGTCGTGATGTTCATTTGTTACTCTGTTGTTGCACATCCTATAGGTGGTACAACATTTTTTTGTCAGTATGTAACGAAGATGGCGAAATGGTATGTGTTTATGTTTTTGGCAAAGTAAAAACATGAGAAAATTAACAGTTTCATCAATCTGGGCACACATGTACTACATTGCCTACAAAGTCGACTTGACTTTTCTATATTTCGCTTAACTTGTCTTTATATTTTATTAAATGGCGACCATTTTATATAAATTTTTTGGATAATATGACATGTTTCGGAAAATATTTTTCCGAAATACATCAATCTCGGCATGCATATTCTAGTTAGTTGACTGGACTTTTGTGTATTTCGTCCATCCTTTGGTATTATTTTGAAATCTTTGGCCATTTTGTAACTGTATGATAGAGAGACACCTCAAAAATTTTTCCTATTATTTATCAAACTGGGTATAGGTATAGTACTTACCTTTTGTGTGTTTCTTTTATCAAATGTCTATGTTAAAGTAATATTTAATATTCGTAGTTGTCCATAATTTATTTTAACCTTCAGGGTTAATTTGCTCCCACTTTGAGGAATGTAGGCTTATCAGTTATGCTGGTAACTTCTTGTTGTGTGTTTGACTGTCTCAATGCCAACCATTCTAACAGATACATATTTACTCTGCTACTCGGTAAATACAAATAGTGAACTTTGTGAAGTGTGATGTTAAGTTGTCTCAAAACATAAATATGTTTGAATGATTCTACTTGTTGCATAATATGCACGTACACAATAAATATGTAAGGATAAGTACAACATGGTAAAGTTTGTAAGTCAAATGCAAGTGTATGAATAAATTGTAAGTTCTGCACAATGTGTTAGACATGACAGAAACTGATTTCTGTATTTTACCAAGTAAATTAGTGATTCTATGACCAGTAATAGAGTAATTAATTATGCTTCTCAAATTAGTTTCAGTTTGTGTTGTGTTTATTACATCCAAATAAAAGTAGGAAAGTAAGCATTTATTATTGGCATTAGTTTTGTGTCAGTATTCAATGTAAGGTTTTGCCATAGTTTTAGTTGAAAGACGCTAGTCTGTTGTGTTATTTTATAACATAATGTACTTTTTTCAGGTATTCATATAAAACCTCTTTTTTTATGGTTAAATAAAATTGGTGAACTTTTATATTTTAATAAGCGTACCTGTTTGCAAGTCTCATTTCCCTCCCCAATATGCTACATTTCTTTGAGATTGCTGATTTTGTTGTTTTCTGCATCACAGCATTGACAGTGCATGTTACCTTGATGATTTTATAATATCTCTACACATTTTCAAGGACTTAATATCAGGTGATGTGTAATCACTATTTGTTTCCTGAGAATGTGTACGTAGGCTTACTTTGCTGTTCCTTTTTGTCTCATATGTATAGTGTAACACAAATGTTAAAATTTTTTAAAGATACGCTCACCAACACCTGGCGAAATTTTGGGGAAAACCAAATAACAATGTCAGGATTACTGCCGTGGGAATCAAACCCACGCCTCATTAAATGTTGTACCCTTATGCCACCTAGCTTAAAAACTATAATATTTTAGGCAGTGTTTGTAATATGTATATGTAACTACAAACATTTTTTCCTCAACACTTCCTTATGTGTGTGTAAATGGGTGTACTTATGAGTGCACAAATTCAGCATTATGACATCAGTAGATAGGTTTAGTATGATCTGGACAAGGGTTCAGGGTGTGGTGCCATGGTGCCGCGTCCGCCATCTTGGATTACATCATCGCCGCCATCTCATTTCCGGTGGCCATCTTGGATTATTGTCACTTTCAAAATTTCCCGAAAAAAAAATTAATAAACTAAAATTAATTTTGGATCCAACCACCATCTTGGAATAACTCCACCCCCTTCCCATGCAAATTTTCAACAGTCATTTGTTTACATGTTCTGGAGCCTGCCATATTTAATTTTTTTAACCCCCCCCCCTCCCAAATAATTGACTGGGTCTATAACCACTCGTTCAATTAATCATATTTAGTTTAAGGAATGACCACCAGGGGCGCTACTTTGAGCATCCATTTTTGTTTCTTATTTACTCACTTGATTCGTCCCCACAAGACTGCATGAGTGTTTAAGAATGACATGTAATGTACTATAGGAAAGACTTTCACCTCTATCACCAATATTATTTTTATGCATGCCTCCAGGCAGTGAGATAGACAAGTCTTGACAGGCAAGATACTTCATAACTGTATTAAAGTTAATTTTTATTAAGAAGTATTCCTGGCCATGTCTGGATTCATGAGAGATGACTTCATCTTCTGTAGTAATATGTATAGGTAAACTAACTTCTTGCTTGTCAATATATATATTACCACCAACAATTTGTGGTGCCATGCGCTGTGCCACGTGCGGTGCCTGCGGTGCTATCTGCGGTGTTATGTGGAGTGGCTGCGGTGATATGTGTGGTGTTACGTGCCGTGCCTGTGGTGTTACGTGCGGTGCCTGTGGTGCTATGTGCGGTGCCTGCGGTCTTATGTGCGGTGCTTGCGGTCTTATGTGCGGTATTGTGTGGTGGCTGTGGTACTATGTGTGGTGTTAAGTGCCATGCCTGTGGTGTTACGTGCGGTGCCCGTGGTGCTATGTGCGGTGCCTGCGGTCTTATGTGCGGTATTGTGTGGTGGCTACGGTACTATGTGGGGTGTTACGTGGCGTGCCTGTGGTGTTACGTGCGGTGCCTGTGGTGTTACATGCGGTGCCCGTGGTGCTATGTGCGGTGCCTGCGGTGATATGTGCGGTGCCTGTGGTCTTATGTGCGGTGCCTGCGGTGTTATGTGCGGTGCCTGTGGTGTTATGTGCGGTGCCTGTGGTGTTATGTGCGGT
>PNEQ01133358.1:97518-114280 GCA_003012365.1 Medauroidea extradentata | reverse complement strand
TATATAAATAAATATATATATATATATATATATATATATATATATATATATATATATATATATATATATATATTGAACTACTAACGAAATACATACAGAGAAAAAAAGCATTAAAAACTAAAAATAATTAGAAAGACTTACCTAAATATTTGTTTACGTGCATAACATATTAAATATTAAAACACAAGACAAATACACGCAATCACATATTATTACTTTCAGCCAAAGTAATAGTTATTTTCTTGGTTACACCATTATGCCAGAAGGGCGTATCAACCACATGTTCAATATAGCTGATACGCCCTTCTGACATGACGCCCTCGAACTATGTTGTCTGCCATACAACCTTTCTTTTGATTTGACTGACCCGCCCCTGTCATTCCGGCGCTTCTCCATCGTAAGATATTTCATTTTTTTATCTCCAGCGTAGTGGGGAGAGGAAAGAAAGTTCTGTCAACTGACGAGATCGTAGAACTGACATAGCCCCCGTCCGGCCTCTCTAGAGTATTCACTATAGGCTGTTTGTTCACTATCAACTGAGCACTCAGCAGAACTTGCAATTAATTAAAAATATCTTTCATTGGGCCGATATATGTTAAGGACTCTGCCTACCTCAGAGCTCCGGCGGCAGCAAGGATAGGGCGTTACAGGTTAAATTATATCCCTAAATATCTCAGTCACTTTCAAACCTACATATATGGCACCACTGACTTTTTTGTTCAGTACGATACGGCCCACGCTGCTACGGAATCTTTTAGTAAGTTATATCAATACCCTGAAAACTATGAGCAAATAAGTGTTTTCATGCCGATTAAACACTCGGAACCCTGTATTCATAGAATTAGTTTCACATTTTCGTTTACGTCGCAGTATTCTCATCTTATCAATGCAGAAAATGGTTTTCATCCGAAAGCGATATCTCAAAGGGTGACTGAGCTACATGGAATTTAGTTTAACATGTAAAACCCTATCCTTGCTCCCGCCGCGCTCCGAGGTAGGCAGGAGCCTTAACTGTTGAGAGTGTTGAAACGTTCACACCAGGTTTTAGTTACATGTAAGTTTTCATATTAAAAATAGTAAAGATGGCTGCAAAAATGTATGCAGTGCTCACTTTATCGTGAACTGCCTATACTAGAGTATTCTAGCCTCGTGTGCACCTCCTCATCCAAGCAGCCAGGACGACCCCAGGGACAGCAAGCAGGACGGGGTCAAGTTGCGTGGCACAGAGTATGTGCGCGCTATCAGCGCTGACTTGACTGCGGTGCTCGCATGATAACACACTTATCTCGCCGGCGAAGCTGCACGACGGCCCAGGCTAGGATGCTCTGTCGCTGGGCTGCTGCCTCAAACAGCGTTGCCAATGTGTGCGTAACTACGCAAAATGTGTGTAATTCTGGCAAGTGTGTGTAATTTTTGTGTAGTGATGCCTTTGTGTAATTTTTGTGTTTTTTAGAAGTCTCCCCTAGTTGAAGAATATTTGTCAGGAGTTTCAATTTTAATTTATCTCCAAATCCAAAGGAGTTATTTAGTTCTTTCTCTTGTAGCTATACATCGTATCGTGCAACTGTGAAATAATTATGCTGTATTTGTATACATCCAAAGTGACATTTTTAACATTCAATAAATTACATTATTTTATGTTCAGGATTGATATTTTGATTATGCAATTTTTATATAAACTTAACGACAAAAAGTGATTTTAAAAAATAATTCTCGTCTCAGAAAGGCATTTTTATTTGACGAATAATAATGTATATTTGTGGTGGTGAAGGTGTGTGTATTTTTGTGTAATTTTGCTTCACCGTGTGCCATTCTAATGGCCAGTTCTGGCAACACTGGCCTCAAAGCCGCCTCCACTAGCTTGCTACAAGGACGAAGAACTGTCCTCGCCGTACACGTGGCCGGTGTTTTTATTTATCGATTTATTTACTACGTTGAAATTTTTAATTTTTCATTTCAAAACTCTGCATTTTTTACTAAATACCAAAAAAATTAATTTTTTGTTTCTAAATATGTCAAATCATAGTCTACAACGTTGTTAAACACTGTAATTTTTTTCGGTTTGGTATGTCAGTTGGTTTTAGTGGCGTACATAAAACCGTAAAGTGCAAATTTTGATGTTTACGGCTCATTACGCAAAAACTATGAGATACAAAAATTTCCTAAGAGGAAGATTTAGTCACAATTTATGTCAAAAATAAGAAAAAAGTATATGGTACAAATACAAAAATTAAAAAAAAAAAAAAAAACGTTGAGAACTGGGGTTTTATTATAAATTGTACAGCATAGTGTTCGTTTTACAGACGTTACTTAGGACTTCATTTTTAACCGGTCAAATTTTTTTGAAGCTGTCGTGGTTTTCCAATGGTGGCATGTCAAAGTAAGAATTTGACAGTTACGGGAACATAGGAAATACAATAACCAAGCGGCGTACTGAAATAAAATAATTCACAATGGAATTAGATACTATGGGCGGTGTGCTAAAATATTTAAAACACATAATGAAATTCACTTGTACTTAAAAAATCTGAAAATTATGAAAACGTTAATTAATGGAAATTTTAAAAAAGACAAAAGGACTTTATGTGTTTTTTAAATACATTTACATATGGCCCATAATATCTAATTTCAGTGTAAATTATTTTATTCCAGTAAGTCACTTGGGTTTTGTCATTACTATGTTCCCGTAACTAGCGAATTCTGACTTTGACATGCCGCTATGGGATAACTATAAGCGCTAACAAGTTTTACGAGTAGAAGATGTAGTCACAAGTAACGTCTAGAAAACAAACATGGCGTGAAAATATAAAATTATCAATTGTTGCCACGTGAACACTCTTTTCATCACCATGTTTTTATTTTACTTTTTTTTTTTGTACCAGATATATTTTTTTTATTTTAGATACAAAATGTGACTAAATTTGGCTCTTATGAAATTTTTCTATCTCTCATAGTTTTCTCGAAATAGCTTGTTAAAGCCAAAATTTGCATGATCTTTTTTATTTAGGGCAACTCACTTACCAAACTGAAAAAAAAAATTCACAGTGGATAAAGAGATCGCAGGCTACAATGTCACGTAGCCTACATAAAAACAAAGAGTATTTTTTTTTTTGCATTTAAATAAAAATACTGAATATTAAAATACAAATTTTAAAAATTCAATAACTTTAAAAAAAAAATATTTTGTGGTTAAACACAGCTGAATTTGTAGCCTACAACATCGTTATTTTATTTACGGAAAATGTGTAGTAAAGCGAAGTGCGTGCTTGTATATTTTTGTTTTAATATTATGGTTGTTTTTTTACGTGGCAACTGTAAACGGTTTTTTAAGCCATTTTGAGGGTGCTTCGTAACCATGTTTCTAACAATGATATTTAGAGAACAAAAATAGAGAAGCATAGTTTTAAATGTGTTCTCTTTACGTAGATAAAGATACAGAACACAAGTAAGTAGTATTAAACAAAACTACTACAAGCTCGCTATAACGCTGTAAATGTGTCAGCTGTGTACGGGCCTCCCTATCTGCACTTGAAAAAACGTTGCAACGAGTTACGGTTGTTCTTTATTTGATGAAACTATTCAACGCCCGTTGTATTAGTAAATATGCGAAAATAATACACACTTCAAACATTGTCGCTATTGTTTTAAAAATTCAGCATGTTCGTTTAAAACAATGGCGAAAAATGGGTTTTCAGACTGCCGTATCTGTGAAAAATAACAACCGTATTCGAAAAACACAATTACAGAAACAAGCGTTAGACTCACAAATGAAGGTCACTGCTTAAAGTCCTACATGAAAAAGGATAATAGCAAAGAACTTGCACGCCATCTGAGTAGCTTGCGTGGGAGAGGTGATAATACATTACATGCGTGGGTTAGTGGCAGCCTTCAGGGCTTGTTCCCGAGTTTTTTTTTTTTTTTCAGACTGGTGCCAACAACGCAAATATTTTTTAACCAAAAGTTAAAAAAAAAAATTAAAAATAAAAAAAAAATGAGTCGATGTTCAATCACACGATGCACAATACTGTGGACGCGTTTTTTTTTTTTTTTTTTAATAATGTACCATTCGCCAGCAAAAAAATAATTTCCTTCATTTTTGCTTATTTTCACGACGAAAAACGTGGTACTTTGGGTAATGAAATCTAAAAAACCGTTCAGTATAATTCTACAAAAAAAATTCAGCTACAAATTACTACATATAATTGTCAAAACTGTGCAGCGAAATTTAAACATGAGTATTAGGTAGCAATAAAAAAAATATTTTCGAAATCACTGCAAAACTCCGTAACAAGGCCTTACCGCTCCTGTCTCACACACACAAACACATTCTATCTAGGGAGGCCCCTTAATGCGAGCAAAGCTGTCATAAAAGAGCACACATTCGTGGGATATACTGCAGTACCGTAATACGGTGTTTCAAAACCCACGGTTGTCAGTTTGATCAGATAGTAGCAACAATAAGCTCTAGAGGGGAAGGTTGACAGCGTAGCTTGAGGTTGTCATTGTCCGCTGTAGGTCGGGGATAAATTTCTTTGCAAAGTCTCTACCTGCGTGTAACGGTGTCCTAGTCCACTGTGCCTGCTCTGGTAGAGATGAGCCATGGTTCTGTATGTCCCTCTATGCGTTACGCGTGCTGGAGTTTTCCAACATTTCAAATATTGGTTCAATTTCTAGATAAACATGCTTGGAAATAAGTTTAGCAGATACGCTTGAAATAGGCATGTCAACTAGCGTGCGAGATTCCAGCCGACCCAGTTTCACTATGGGACTTTAGAGGTAGGTGACCATATCATTTTATTAGTGGAAAGTCTGAGCATAGTTCACTGTACGTCTAAATCTGAGTTTCGTGTACATCCGGTCGGCACATTTCGCAGGACGGCAGTTTGAAAAGCCGTTTTGAGCTATGTCGGAGCGTTTAGAAACTGTGTTTTTAATGAGCTTGGAGTCTTAATAATGACATTTCGACCGTGTCCGAAGTGTGTGTTCTTAAGTTGGCACAATGGGCCCAAGTGGAATATTTTCGTTAAAAAGATAGGCCTGTATATGTTTACGAACACACTGCGACGCATTTGAAGAGCGACAAATCCGTACTACTTTCATTGTGTTTGCATCTGACTGGGTCAATGTTAGCTGTCGTACGTCACCACTGTAAGTTAGTGATCTGTAGGACCAAGAATTTTTGACGGAAACATTTTTGCCCCACTTTGTTTCAGTGCCTTACGTGTACAACTGCAGCTCAACTTCACGATTATTGACAGTGTTTTTATGCAGAGTCGTTATTCATTTGACTGTGCCAATCATTACTCGGGCAACTGCCACACATCACGTCTGTGATTTGCGGGTTTAAGGGCGCGGCTACCGCAATTTTCATCACCATTTTTTATTTTTTATTTGTACCAGATATTTTTTCTTATTATTATTTTAGACACAAAATGTGACTAAATTTGGGTCTTATGAAATTTTTTATCTCTCATAGTTTTCGCGTAATGGCTTGTTAAAGTCATATTTTGCATGTTTCCATTTTAAGAACTACACTAAAACCAACTGATATACCGAACTCAAAAAAATCACAGTGGATAAAGACATTGCAGGCTACAATGTCATGCTCATAAAAATAAAGAATAAAAATTATTTGAATTAAAAAAAATTATTGAATTTTTTAAATTGTTATTTTCAGTGTCACAATTTTTTTTAATTCAAATAATTTTATTCTGTTTTTTTTTTATAGTTGTTATAGTAGATAACAAAGCATTCTAGAGACAGAATTCTTTGCTGTTTATAATACCAATTATTTTGAGGAAAAAACGGACAGAATTCCTCTGGAATTGCTTTTTTTATTTTGTGTGTGTTTTATATTTGTTTTTTCTTCTTCGTTTTTCGTTCTTTGTCATCCAACACAGGTTTGATCAGCAAAACATGAGCAATGGCGTATGTCCACGAACCAATAAATTCTAATTGTAAACTCCCATTGCAACAAACATTTAAAAATCTCATGTTACTAACTAGCGTACTGAATTTTCAAGAAGTGGCATACGTAGTTTCAAGTGGGAGTTCTTTTCATAGATAACAACAATAAGAATAAGTTCGGCGGTGTCGCATAAAACGTATTCGTGTGACACGCCACACACTGTACAACGGCTAAGTACACAGCCCTCTTACCACTTCCGCTCTTCTAGGCCTTGAACACGCAAAATGTTCGCACAGGCGGTCACCTTAAGGGCGTTCACGTGGCAAAAATTCATAAATTTATATTTCCTTGGCATAGTGTTAGTTTTATAGACGTTACTTGTGACTACATTTTCAATTGTAGACATTTTTTAACTCTCGTGGTTTTCCCACAGCGGAATGTCGAAGTCAGAATTTGCAAGTTTCAGGAACATAGGTTTAACAAAAAACCACGTTACTCACACGAATGAAATAATTTACACTGAAATTATATAATGTGGGTACTATGCTAAAATATCTAAAAACACGCAGCGTAATTCCTTTGTACTTTAAAAAAAATCCGAAAATGACGAAAATTTACCTAATTAATGGTAATTTTTTAAAAAGACAAAAATACTTTGATGTCTGTATTTAAATATTTTAGCATGGTGCCCATAATATCAAATTTCAGTATAAATTATTTCATTTGATAAATCTATGTTTCTGTAACTTGCAAATTCTGACTTTGGCATGCCGCTATGGAGAAACTATGTGAGCTAAAAAAATGTTTACTAGTGAAACATGTAGCCACAGGTAACGTATATAAAACTATCACTATGCAAAGCTAATATACAATTTTGAATTTTTACCACGTGAATACTCTTAAACCGGCATACAATAATACAAGGTGCTGTTCAATATGTTTTGAGAAATACGCTGACACTGAAATTCTCCCGATTTTTCATAAACTCTATGTAGGGTATCATACACCGCATCCACCGCTGTTTATTTACCTTCAAGATTAAGCAAAACAGAAAAAAAAATGTTTGTTTAGTGAAAAGCGTAAAGCAGTGTATTGAATTGATTGGCTTCTTTAGTTCGGGTCATACTGTAACCAACATTGTTCAGACAAGCGACGGCAAACAATACAACAGTTTTGTAAACAATAACAGCTTGCAAATAGTGTAAACAAACTACACTTGCGCCGAGTGGGATCGGTTGCATGCGCTCGTTATCGCTCAAAATAATGACGTAACCATTGAAGTTTTCGCGACTTCCTGGTTCACAAGATTTATTTATTGGCTAGCTATTGCCCACGACTTACGGCCATGATCTTTTATTTATTTCAAACAATCGCAAATAACTCGAATATTTTTAAATACAAAATGCTTTGAAAAAAAAAAGTGAGACTGTACAGTCACACGATACACAATTTTGCCAGAGAGGTTTTTTTATAATGTACCGTTTGCTAGCAAAAAAAAAATATTTTGTTTCATTTTGGCTTATTTTGCCAACAAAATGTGATATTTCAGAGGCAAAAATCTAAAAATGTGCTAGATGATGCCGCTGGTCGGCGGGTTTTCTCGAGATCTCCCGTTTCCCCCACCCTTTCATTCCGCTGCTGCTCCATTCGCACTTCATGTTACCCCTCACTAGCGCTAAAGACCTCGATGTTAATTGCTGACTACAAATCTCTCACTCACTAACCGGATGTATGTGAAACTGAGATTGCGACCTGCAGACTTTTAACCAATAAAATTATATGGTCACCGCTTATTGTACCGTAATAGGGAAGCTTGCACGCTAGTTCAGCGCTTGGGTCGTTGAGGCGACGCGGCATTTGATGCGCGCTTCAAGGTCGACCTTACTGCTCCGTCGCTTTTGAGCGGATAGATGGCGCCTTTAACTGACATGGTTTTCAATTTGATACCTCTTTGAGGTGTGCAATATGTCTAAGTACTCAAAATTATCTTAAGTAATTAGTAAAAATATGTATTCGTATTTTCTATATATTTTAAAAAATAAATCGTATTCCCCTCCAAAAATAATAATTTTAAATAAATAGTTTTTTGATAGGTCTATAAACTTTTCGGCGTTTGAAACTGCCACGTGAACACTTTTTATAAACACAGCCCCTCCCTTTCTTCCCCTTGATCCGTCACCGGGACAAGTCTAGCCTGGTTTGGTAGACAGTAGAGTGGGAAGTAACCGGTTTAAATGGCCGCCGTGTAAAGCCAGAGTTGCCATCAAGGTCAACCACGCCTCCCTCTCCCTATCTTCCCCTCTCCCATCCTAGCTCTCAGCTGATCGCAGGTGAACTTTGCTCGTCCCACGTCAACCCTGCATTGGCCTTTACAAAAACTCGCAGCACGTAGAGAAGGGTAGCTAACATAAACCTTTAAACTTCCGTTTTAATCCGAGTAAAGTTTACCCGTCACCAAATATTCATCTAAAGGCGCTTCATCACGTTACCAGATATACTCAGTCGTGGAATTTTTACACTTTTTTTTCTTCAGGCGTACGTAAACTCCAAGCATTGTATGTTAGCAGCCTATTTTTAAAAAAATTTGTGGCGAAATGTGTTGAAGCAGTATATAAGTAAAATTGTTGGTTACCACTTGAAGAGATTAAAATAAATCATATTTTAAAATTACTATTGCAGACTACCGCCGTGTCAAAAGTTTGGAATGGTTTGCATCCCAAGTACAGAAACATAACAAGGTAACTTACTTAAGAAAAAATTAATCAATACTACCCGAGTCTTCCCAGTGACTGAGAATAGTGAGGCTGTATTACTGAGACATTGTATTCGTACGTGTACGAATAAGGTTTCTTTGCTTTCTTTCTTTTTTTCAATATTATAGATATATATGTGCAACTATTTTGAAAATTAAAGCACCTGTGCAATATTTTTACTATAAGTTTGTAGTTTGCAATGATGTATAGTTATATAATTATTATTTAATTTTTTTTTAAATTGATTATAATTTGTAATAATGGCTCAGATTTGATGTAAAAGAAATGTTAAGTGTTGTGGGTTCTGTGTAACAAAAGATCACCATGCCTTAGCTGCACCTTTTAGTTGTGATAAATAAATACATAAATAAAGAAGTTCTTCGTAAGTGCTCACTTTATCGGGAACGGACTATATATAGACTTCGTGTTGCCTACATTTTCAAGCCAGGGTGCCTCACGTCGAGATACTTCCCACGAAGACAGCCCCTCGCGTGCGCTACACATGTTGCGGGCACGACATCTGCGCCCGTCCGGATTACGCCGTCGTTAAATTTTACTGCACGCTCCCGTCGTGTAACAGCCTAGGCCTTCTACACGGCTACACGTGCATTACCATTTCGCCCGGAAGAAATTAAAAAAGTTACGGCGGCGCAGTCGACAGTCAACGATGTGCTGGGAATACCCCTGTCGTTTAAGAGTACTGTGTACCGGTTTGAAATTTCCACGTTTGAAACGCGGGAACAGCGAAGCAATAAGAGCCATAATTCCACTCTCGACGATAGGCACATGGTCTCTATTCGCAGCGCTAAACTGACGTGCTATGTTTTCATAGAACTATTTTTCCTATGGGACTTGAAGCGGTGACCCTAAAATTTAATTTTTTCATAGTATGAAGTAAATATCAATGCACGCACCTTATTGTGCAATTTACGGATTCAGGTCGTATTTTCATAATTACAGCAAAGCAGTTTTTAGGCATTTTTAGAGCCCCAAAAATCATGTTACTAACAAGCATACTGAATGTTCAAAATTGGTATACGTAGTTTCAAGTGGGTGTTCTTTTCATAGATAACAACAATAAGAATAAGTTCGGCTGTTTCGCGTAAAAAAAGTATTCGCGTGACCCGCCACAGCACCGTCTAACGGCTAAGTACACAGTTCTCCTTGTTTAGGAGTTTTGCAGTGATTTCGAAAATATTTTTTTATTGCTACCTAATACTCATATCAAAATTTCGCTGCACAGTTTTGACACTTATATGTTATAATTTGTAGCTGAATTTGTTTGTAGAATTATACTGATCTGTTTTTTTAGATTTCATTACCCAAAGTACCACGTTTTTCGTCGTGAAAATAAGCAAAATTGAAGGAAATTATTTTTTTGCTGGCGAATGGTACATTGTTTTTTAAAAACGCGTCCACAGTATTGTGCATCATGTGATTGCACAGTGACTCAAATTTTTTCAAAACTTTTGGTTAAAAAATATTTGAGTTATTGGCACCAGTCTGAAAAAACTCGGGAACAAGCCCTTAACAGCCATGAGCAATGTTCCAGCGTGTTATAAGGAAGTTTTTGTACGAAATACTATGTGTTCGATATGTTTATCTATGAAAAGAAAACACATTTAAAACTATGCTTCTCTATTTTTTTGTTTTGTAGATAGCATGCTTAGAAACATGGTTCAGGGCACCTCAACATGGCTAAATAACGACTTTTCTAGACTTCTGTCACGTGAAAAATACCAATCGGAAATATAAAATAAAAAATAGAGAAGCACACATTGGACTTTACTACGCACTCTCCCTAAATAATCGTTCAATTGTGAAATTAATAATTTTATTTGAGTACGAAATTATTTCAGTTAGTTGTGTAGATGTCACTTGAGACTGCATTTTCCTCTTATGGGCAAAATGATAGCATGTATAGTATTTAAATAACGACATGTCAAAGTTAAAAATATGCATGATTACGGCCACATAAAGCTTACTGAAATGAAATAATTTACGCTAAGATAAGATGTTGCTGCCTACTGGTCAAAAGTTATAAAAATATCAAAAGACGTATCTTTGTAGTTTAAAAAAAAAAAAAAATTGCTGAAAATATGGTTTATAATGTCGAAAATTATTGACATCTTAGGTGCACTAAATACAAATACTGTTTTATTTCATTCAAATATTTTGTTTTTGACAAATAGCGGCATTCCTCATGGTTACAACGATACCAAGTTTATAGCAATACGAACTGTCAACTCATTGTGGTGTATGTGTGCAGTAACAAGTGCATGTCACCTTCTGCGACGCGACGATTTCTTACACTCGCCTTTCTTATGTGGGTGGAGAGCTCAAGCGACGTAACCTCATCCTTCCACGTCCTTCCTCAGACTGAAGGGCGCGGGGAGCGCGCACCAGTCTTTATACAGTGCCTGTGACCGCTTTAGCTGTCTATTAACGTGATTCAGAGCATATATTCCGAGTTTCGTAGGAATATGAGAGAGTGCTGATCTACACTAGTCTTGAATAGCCTTAAAGTCCTATAGCAAAACGCCAACGATTATAACATTGCAAGCCGAATTCATGGCCCGCGCACGAAGGCGACACGGTTGTGAACGGAGAATAGTAGTCAGCAAGGAATGGTCAGAAATTCCAGAAGAAAGTCAGATTATTAAAAAATACCACGGAAGTCACTGAACTAGCGTGCGTTCTCCTCGTCGACAACTCGCCTATATGAGACTTTCAGAGGTGACCCTGAAGTTTTATGACGTATTGCAGAAGTTGAAAAAACATTTGTAGAATTAATACAAACTAAACTACAAGATAATATCGACTAATAATACACCGAAATCTGATATGTTTGTGGCATGTCAATATTTATGCTCCCAAATAAATGCATCAACTCTTGTGAACATGAAATATTATGCACGGTAATTCTCTACTGAAGGCGGCTAAGAATTTGTTAACAGCAATTTAATGTTGCGATTTGTGTCCTTTTTCCTCATAGCCTTTGTTTGCCGTTGCGTGACGCCACACACTCATCAGTCGCCTACGCGAAGGCCTGCCTGCCGAACATACCCGAAGCGAGACTTTCCACCTTCACGAGACGGCCCATTTATTGTGTCTACGACTGTACATGCCTATACCTTATTTCTAAAAGATCCTGCCCCAAGATTTGCATTCCTAAATAGGGCCACAAAAACACCTATTTTCGCCAGTTACTTATTACTAATGTCCAAATTCATCTCTTGGCTGTTTTACAATTGGTACGTGTTTACAATAAATACATCTTACATGATAATGATTAATAACATTACATTATGTGAATACAATTGGTAGATTATGATAAGAAAATGCAATATTAATATGCTTAAAGATAGTTACTTGAAAGTTACAGTTGTATCAGTTTTTCTCAATTTTACATAAACATGCAGATTATTTCTATTTCAACCATCGGTCGCTAGATAATAAGTTTAATTGAATGGTTATACATACGTGTAATTCTGTTCCCATGCAGATATATCTCATGCACGTTGAGCAGTTTTTGAATAATTTAGTAACAGTCAAAGCTCTGCATGTTCATTTTTTACTGTTTTCGCGATGATTATATTTTAAGCCTAAACGACAGCCGATATCAAAAATTTGTTCGGTAGTTTTGTTTAAAATGACTTCCATCACATTGGCAAAAAAATTTTTTTTCAACACAGTAAATACAAATACACTATAAACCAATACTGGACAGCTTGAGCGCTTTAGCGAGAATTCTGATAGTCTTATCACGTCAAGCCCCCAGAGAACAGCACTGTACATTTAATTCATTTCAGATGTACAATGCCAACTAAAAACTTCTGGGAAAAATTTCTCTATGGAGAACATATTTTCGTTGCATTGAGAAATAAATATGTAAACATTAAATAAAACATGTTAAAATAACAAAATACAATAATCATACAAAAATTATATCAAAATGTTTGTTAGTCACCTCATAACGCTATGTTATTTTTCACAAGCTTACCGTAGGTATTTGCATAGAGCTGTCCGGTATTAGTCTCTAGGTTATTTGGTAAATACTACTATTTTTGCTACTTATATAACTAACGAAATTTTTGTTAGTGGATTTATTAGTTGAAACTGTATAAATTCTTGATGAGAGAGATTTTGGTCAGCGCTCAACGTCGATGTCGTTAGCGCTGGTGAAGGGTGACATGAGGTGAGTATGGCGAAGCGCTGGAATGAAGGAGCGTGGGAAACGGGAGATCCTACTGAAAACTCGGCACGATTCCCACATGTGAAAATCAGGGGACCGACCACGCTAGGAATCGAACCCGGATTGACTTGGTGGTAGGCGAGTGCCGTAGTCACTGTGTCTGAAGTGGGGAATGTTTATTTTCCCTCGTTTACTCTGGGACATACTTGAAAACCAATGAGACATCGTCATGCCCCCAAAGTTAAGTCCCTCCAGACGCTGATCTTTTATCTTTTTCTCTTTTACCCAACCCAAACGCCCAGTTTTTACGGCGCCTAGGCCAGCACGACTTGGAAACTTCTTTATGGTCCATAAAAAACTTTTATTTCGGGCAAAGGAAGTCGACCTACCATCACCAGATACATCAACGTGCGTAGTTGTCAAGTCGGGTGGACCAAGCCGTGACAGTAAATTTTCGTGTAGTCCGTTAAGACTTCAGTAATACCACCACCACACAGCTACACGGCATAGACATGAACGTCAAGACACTGCGCTATACTCGCCTCTAGTCGGCAGAGCACCATACTCCCAATCAAGAACTAGTTGCCAAGACACTGCAATACAAATCTTCATATGGTACAATACTATCACTTACAATAAACTGCAAGTCGAGTCATTGTATTATCCGCGTCTCCAGGCGGCATTCTGTCCTATTAATCAGGAACCACACGTTAAGGTTGCAATGTTAATATCCAGATGGCACCTACTTATAAGAATATGCAAGTCGAGTCATTGTATGATCCTTGTCTCTAAGCGGAATTCTGCCCTATTAATCAGGAACCACACAATAAGATGTTCAACGTAAATCTTCAGACGGTACCTACTTATAAGAAACTGCAAGTCGAGTCATTGTATGATCCGATTCTCCAGACGGCATTCTGTCCTATTAATCAGGAACCACACGTTAAGGTTGCAATGTAAATATCCAGATGGCACCTACTTATAAGAATATGCAAGTAGAGTCATTGTATGATCCTCGTCTCTAGGCGGAATTCTGCCCTATTAATCAGGAACCACGCAATAAGATGTTCAACGTAAAACTGCAAGTCGAGTCATTGTATGATCCGATTCTCCAGACGACACTCTGCCCTATTAATCAGGAACCACACGTTTGTATGTTCAATATTAGTTAATCTTCAGACGGTACCCTACCACCACTTACAAGAATATGCAAGTCAAGTTATTGTATGTCCACCGTCTCCAGACAGCACTCCACTGTATTAATCACGAACCACACGCCAAGACACTGCATTATGAATCTTCATATGATCCCCACTATTACCACTTACAAGAAACTGCAGGTCGAGTCACAGTGTACCGCGTCTGCAGTCAGCATTACGTCCTATTAATCATGAACCACATGTCAGGACACTTCTTTGCAAATCTCCAGACGGTACCCCAACTACCACGTACAGGACACTGCAGGTGGAGTCACTGCATGCAAATCGCCAGACGGTGCCCTACTATCACATTCAAGAAGCTTTAGGCACAACACACCTTTGATTTTAGTAATACGGCATAAAATAATAGGATCATCACTGAACGTCACACATGCGCGTTATCTGCACGCCAGTTCTGTGACTTGCGCCTAGAGGCTAGGAGGAGGCGTGATGTGCATGCTGTCTCGCCCTTACCGCTTACAAGCTTCTAGGTCTCGAACGCCACAATACGTTCACACAGGCGGCAACCTTAAGGTCATAATCTTGCATTTATTTCAAACAATTACAAATAACTCAGTTATTTTCTAACCAAATGCTTTGCAAAAATTTGAGACTGTGTACAGTCATACGATACAAAATTTTACCAGAGCGTTTTTAAAATAATGTACTGTTCGCTAGCAAAAAATTACATTGATTCATTGTGGCTTATGTGCTACCTCTTGCACCGCCTCACTCGGTCAAATGGTTTATAGAAGTAGTAAAAGTAACAAATGCTGTTCTAAGTACTATGTCTGTGTTTAAGTGTAAGAAAATGTTTAGCGCCTTAACTTTGCCAAACATAATATACCAATAGGTATATTTTAATTTTACTTTAGGTAATTCCTTGTATTTCTTTTCATTAGTGACTGGTTAACGACGTAGAATGGTTAGCTTTACAACTGTGTGAGCTTACTCTTTCATTTTATAACAGTGATATTCACTGGTGTATAAGTTTCTCAATTTTAATTAATTTCATGATGATATAAGACGTTGCGTATTTCATTGTTTGACTATATTTTCATTAGTTTATGTCAGTATAATTTATTGTTTGGTACAAGTGTAAGATGAAACCATTTTCCACAAAATCAGTGATAATTAATTAATAAAGTACCGATAGTTCCTTATTTAAAGAAAACTATTTATTTTGTACAGTTTTTCTAAATTACAATAACTTACGAATTTCTTGTCTTACTTATTTTCTTAGAATAATTACGTCAGCCATATTTTAAATGAACTAAATAAAATATTATATTATGAACTTGTGTTGCAACAAGTTTCGTGTGACAGATTATTCCATAGTAAACATCCATTACGTCGTGTGTGAAGGTCTCGTGGTGGAAGTTTTCAGTGGACTTTGCGCAGAGCATTTTATGTTGGCAACCCTGGCAGAAGGGGATGTTTGTTCCCACTCTCGCCTCTCTCCAGCTGGAGACGTGCAAGCAGTAGGAGAGAGTGGGCGAGATGGAGAGAGAGAGAGACGAAGGATAACAGGTGGCAGCGACAAGAAATCTTCCCCGCGCCAGAGCACAAAGAGGATGGTTGGGGAAGGGGTGCAGACGAAACTTGGGAAGAGTCAGAGGGAGGGAATGAGAGAGAGAGAGAGAGAGAGAGAGAGAGAGGAAGTAAAAACACGGAATACCGCACCTCATACGGTAGACGCTGGCTCTGGTAGATCCAAACCGCTCAAAGGAAGTTTTCTAGTTCACCTCGCGAACCACCGACACGGACATTGCGAAAATCCGCTTTCCGACACAATACTATGTTCGTGACGCTGACATTAGTTGACATTAGTCTATTGCCGGGGAGATCCCACTCCGACGAGAAGTTTTCCTCCTATCGGACTTTTTAAGTGGCGAACATAGAATGTTATTTTTGGATAGTATGAAGTATAGGTCGTTCGGAATTAAGTGAACATTAAAAATTTAAACTTTGAAAAATATAACTATACGTTACTGCACATAATTCAACATTAACTTACTGCTTGTAAGGTTGGCAGCGAAATTACGCATAATAGTTCCGTGTGTTTTCCTATTTAAATTCAACATTACTGTAACAAAATCAACCTAAATTGACATAATTATATTTTACATAATTAATACATATTTTTTATAAAACTGTATCGATTCATACTGACTGCACGTTGTATCTTACACACGCAAACATCAAGTGACATGTCCAGAGAGGTTAGACATTTCCCGGCGTCATTCGTTACGCGTGGAAAGATACTAATTGGCTGAAAGTAGAACTTTAACAGGGATTTTTTGAGGGCTCACTTTATTTCGAATCGCCTATAAATGCCAAGGCAAGCCTCTCTCACTGTGCCCTTTAAGAATTCAGGGAGAAATTTTAGAAGCTACAGTAGTCTGGAAAAAAAAAAGTTTTTAGCTGTTTTGAGAGGCCCAAAAATCATGTTTCTAAGAAGCGAGCTAAATTTTTAAAATTATAACAGCTAAGTTTTAAGTTTGTTTCTGTTCGTTGCAGCGGTTTCGCGTAAAATAGAATACGCGTGCTATGCTACAACACTAATCCAGAATAGTAAAATAATAAAAAATTTTGAATTTTAAAATGAAAATTTACACATTTCAACAATTTTTTTAAAAATACTATTATATATATATATATATATATATATATATATATATATATATATATATATATATATATATAT
>PNEQ01133358.1:58166-97418 GCA_003012365.1 Medauroidea extradentata | reverse complement strand
CTATGAGAGATACGCAAATTTCCTAACAGAAAGATTTAATCACAATTTATGTCTACAATAAAAAAAATCCTGGTACAAATATAAAAATTAAAAAAAAAAAAGACGTTGAAAACTGATGTGAACCGCGCCAATTATTGTTATTATTATTATTATTATTATTATTATTATTATTATTATTATTATTATACGCGCAAACATTGATAATACAAAAAAATCATGTAAGACAATCATGTTATGTATTTGTTTTTCGTAATTCCAGATGGCTGGTTTATTATATGCCAGCGTAGTGTTGAAGGGGAAATGTAGGGGAATGAAACAAGCCGGAAAGCGGGGGGAAGGGGGGGGGGTAGGTTTGCAGGACGTAGTAACCTCCTACACACCGCTAGCTAGAAGGCGACCAGACAGCTGTGACGTAACCGGCCTTGACATAGCTGGTGTGACGTCACTGCGGTTAATAATAGCTCCCGGCGCGTGTCGCCCCGCCATGTCCGTGCTCCCCCCCTTTACCATTACAATCTTTCGTCTTCCCCCTTCCACGATTATCTTCATTACAGTGTTGCCATCCGTAGCGGAATTCCGACTTCGTCCAGACCATGGCCATATGGGTGGTTCTAGATAGTGACCACTTTCGAAACCCTAGTAATTTTTTCCCCTTTAAGGTAACTTGTATTTTCCTGTCGCTTTTTAATACGAACAACGTAAATATATTGTATCGTACCCAACAGGTGTGATGGCCGAGTGGTCAGACCATTCGCCCCCCACCCCCTCCCACAAAGGTGATCTGGTTCGATTCCCGGCGGGGTCGGTCCCCACATTTTCGCATGTGCCGGACGATGCCGTTGGTTGTCGGCTTTTCTCAGGGATCTCTCGTTCCAACCGCCCCTTCATTCCGGCACTGCTCCACACCTCATGTCACCCCTCACAGACGGTGACCAAAATCTCTCTCACTCAACGTTTAAATCCTGAGATGACAATAAATAAGCATTTTTTAATTATTATTCAACACAATACAATACCAACACAACTTAAAAAAAAAAAATTTTTTAGTTATGTATGTAGTGAAATAGAGGATATTTTCTTTCTCTAATGCAATACTAACATAGCCAAGAAAAGCATTAAAAATAATAATACGCATACATATACATACACACATACATATCTACACATATACATATATGAATTCATTAATAGCATGCTTCTGCTTTACTTTAAAAAAACTTCTAAAAACAAAACACAACCGAGGTTTACCTATACAAAATATGTTTAATTGAATTTGATAACTCCGGAAGTTGTGTGTTTAGTAGAAATAAACAATTTTATTACTATTCAAATCGCATTGGCAACCCTGCTTGCATACTTCTCATGCGTCGTGGCCACGGTCGTAGAAGAACAGGTCTGGACACTCGCCTGGAAACCGAGAATATTGTGTTTTATTGGCGCTGCAGTTAGGGCGGTCGGCTCAAACTCCGCCCACTTCCCTCCCACTACGATAAACACGTTTTTTTTTTATCAAAGTATGAAATACTTCCTTTGCTTACAATTTAAAATCATGGCTCCAGAAATCTTTATTTACTTTATAATGCTAACAATGGAAAAAAAGTAGGCGGAGTTTAAGTCCAACCGCCGGATTACAGCGCCAGAAAGTACGACATTCTCGAACTTGACGAACTGCAGCCAAACAACAAGGAGGTCAAGTAAAATACATTGGTAGATAGGCGAGTGTCCAGACCTGTTCTTCTACGACCGTGATCACAGCTAAAGTTAATTCTACTACAGGTTGTAAAGAAAATGTGTTTTCTTATGGAAAGTTTGGCACAGGGAAAATATCTGCCGCTAGTTTCTCTACTTTCACTAAGGGACCAGAAAAATACGAAACCATAGTAAATTTAAATATGCTTGGATATAACATAAGTTATTTAAGGTACTTTTAAAGTGAAAATAAACCAATTTCACGTTTTAAATTACCAAATTTATGTAACTTAAAATTCAGGAAAGCTCTGCGATTGGTCAGTTTGCACTCATTACCGATACCTGCGCTCAAGCGGCAGAAATATTCTATGTGACAAACTTTGAACATTGATCTTTCTAACCTGTAGTAAATTTAACCCTTCCACAATGACGTGTACGCGGGTGTGGATCATAAAAACGGAAACGTATAACCTTCCGTGTGGCATCCAGGGGGTGGCCATGCCGTATACTGCGCAGGCAAACACTTGAAGTCAGTGTATTTGTGTCCTTGTTGCTTGAACGTTTATACACGTGATCACTGTAGCCCAGTGGTTCCCAAAGTTTTTAGTCTTGCGACCCCCTTTTGGGTACAATTTTAAACCGCGACACCTTTTTGTGTAAGATTTTTAACCGCGACCTCCTCCATTTCAACAAATAATATTTACGCACATATTTGTTGTCTCAGTTATTTGTATTAATTAAAATTTTAAGTTCAGTCATTTGTTTAGAACTTCATTTTTTACATTTTTCAGTTTTGTCGAGTATTTTTATATTTTTTATTAAACTTATTTTGCAAGCCTGTCGCGACCCCTCTCCAAACAGCCCGCGATCCCTTTAGGGGTCGCGACCCCCAGTTTGGGAACCACTGCTGTAGTCCATAAACATTGTTTCTGCCATAAGAACCAATTCATATAAATGAACATTAGTTGAATGTACTGAATTTATTGCTACTAAATATATTAGTTTCAATAATGTTCAAACTTAGATAGCTGTATATAATATTTAGTTGGTGTTTCCTTTGTATTTTAAGACGTTACAGCCCATTAACTGTAATTATTTTCATATTAATTGCAAATACTGTATATGTGACTTTATATTTATAAAAGATTATTTTTAATTTTGTTACTATTCTGTGCAAGACCTTAGCAAATATTATGTTTTAAAAAACATCCGGCTGCCTAAAAATTAGTAGTTTATTAGGCTAAGTAAAAATTAATTATTCGTTAATATTGTTTGTATTTTAATTTTTTGTGCGTATTTACATAACGAGTTACGACTTTGTGCTGGAATTATTTTTAAAAAATCTAAAACTCTGTACGAGTATTTAGCGCTCGCTACTTCGCACGAATATGTAAAGTGGTCTGTTGTATTATTGTCGAGTTAGTCATCATTAGTTTTTAATTTTTTTCTTAGTTTTTGTCAGTTCTATGTATATGTAATTTTATTTTGTGCATCTGTAAGAAAAATGGTTTGGTGTAGGAGAAGGCTACATGCCTTAACTTCGCCATTTGAAAAGTAAGTCAAGAAATAAAATAAAGAAATATATGAAGCAGTACTTCCAGGTTAGTTGTAAAGTAAAACAAGGCCTTTTTACTAATGAAATGTAAGAGTAGCAGATGTATTTCACGTACCTGATCGCTCGTCACAACCGATCTCAACACACGTAACAGTTCTCATTCAAATCTGTTCATTCCATAGTATCAATACCTAACGAGGCGCTTACTAAAACCTCACTCGATGCTGTGTGTTGGTTCACAATAACGCATCGTTCGCGCAAAACTGGCATATATACGCCGACTTCAAGGAAGTCGCAAACATGCCATCTTCTGTATACTCCTACCTCCATGGCGGCATCTATGATGATGGCACGGAAGCTGATGGGGACTCAAGTAACAAAACTGGTCAACTCCCAACTCTTCCGTGTAGCCAACAGGATCGCAGATATTTTCTGCTGCAATTGTCATGCTGCATGTACACATTCATTTACAAAAGTAGGATATTTCCGGTTGTGCCCGACTAGTGTACTAATTAAATTGTTTATAAAATATCGTGGGTTTGATCCGTTTCTAATGACGTCATTTCCAACGTACTTTATTGGTCAGTATAGTCTACGTTTACGTGTATTGTGCAAAACACACTGAGCAACGAAACGTGGTTCGCTTACGTTTTTGTGATTAGTATCAATGTCATTGTAGAACACGCCTTAGGCCCGTTCTACAATGGCACAAAGAGCCACGTAACACGGAAGCAGAGTACGTAAAACTTTGCTTTTCTCTAATTGGCTGCTCGTAGTTACGGACACGGAAGAGTTGGGGGCTGAACAACTTCTTACGTTCTTCCGTGCGCATATCCGTTTACGCGTACGTTGTTTTGAATATTCGATTCGGTAGGTTTTACTCAGTCCGCCTCAGTTTTACGTGTTACCGAATTCTCGCTGGATTATAGATAGCGTGTACCTGGCTTTATGTTACGTGTTCTGTGCTTATGTTCTTTAATTGTGAACCTTACTTCCGGTACGTGAAGGAAGACGTGAGCGCGGCCGGGCGAAAGACGAAGGCAGTCTTGTTAGACGTACCACGTTCATGGTACTTGTACCATTATTTAACCTGGTGTATGTACCATGACGAGGATGCCATTACACGCAACTGTACCATAATCTGACTACCTATTGGATTTCTGGCGATTATCATTGTAAAATATACTCGACAACTCGACGAAAGAAAAAAAAACTGATGCTTGCTGCAGTAATTTCAAGTTATCTGAAGAGATGCTGAAGATGATGACAGCAGCACACCTATATCTCGAGTCTGACTCCAAGAGAGACCCTACATACGAAAACATACCAACTGTGACAGACATATTCTTTCAATTCTGATAGTGAATGATCATTGCTCCAATATTTCAATGCCAAGTGTTCAAAATCTTGTGATTTTCAAAGCATGATCTATTTACATTTGTGCGTATTTAATACCAATAGTGTAGAATTAAAAAAAAAACTGTTGATCAGGGGAGTCATTTCAGGTTTTTCTTGGGGAGGAGGGGGGGGGGCAAAAATTTTTTTCAGCGACAATGGCCTTGTTGCATTTTTTTGTTAATTATTAATAAAATAAATAAATTAGATACTTTAATAATAAAACGTCAGTTTTATGTGCTTAAGTTAGAATTATTTAAATAACGAAATGCAAAAAAATATAAACTTTATACACTTAAAAATACTAAATCCAGGAGGGGGCATTCCCCCCTCCCTAAATGACGCCCTGTGTTGAGTAATGAAAAATTGATAAACAAAATGGTAACTTTTTACACTTGTTATAAATGTACATGTTTTGAGCCAATGTACCATAATTTAGAATGCTCCGTACCGTAACAGAGAACTAACGATCTAACATGACTGCGGGACGGAGCGAACAAGCGAGCGCAAGCAGAGAGACGGCAGGCAGGCAGGAACAGGAAGCCAGTCAGGCAGGCATCCCCCTTGCTGCAGCAGGAGGGGCGGTTGCCTTGACAACACAACAGCTGATCGCGCCGTTGCCAGGGAAGGGCACGCCGGCCGGCTGACTGGCCCTGGCAGGGGGAAGACCATCACGAGAGCCATGCCACGGGGAAGAGGGAGGGGAAGTTTCAAGGTCAGGCGCGGAGAGGTGGGCCCCAGGAGCCGGTTGCTTTGCCTCCCACCTCCTTCCCCCTCTCCAACGATCCCACCACACCCCGGAACACACGAGCGCGCATCCCGCAGCCCGTCTTACACGAACGTGCTTCATTTCGCGCCCATACACATACAGAGACCGCTGAACGGTGTTCAGAGCTTCCGCCGTTATAGACTGTACACGTTAAATGCTTAAATGTTTCTTCCAGTCATTTTGCATTAATCATTACTATTGTTAAAATAAAAACATCCATGAAACTAAAAACCAAAGTAAATGTCTCACCATTCTCAAAACCTTCAATCTGTGACACCGATTAAATAGTTCTGATGAGATTTTTAAATGTTTGTTGCAACGGGAGTTTACAATTAGAATTTATTGGTTTGTGGACATACACCATTGCTCATGTTTTGTTAACCCAACTTGTATTGAAAGATAAAGTGACAAAATATAAAAAACACACAAAAAGCACATAAAACTAAGAAAAAACAATCCCAGAGGAATTCAGTCAGTTTTTTTTCTCAGCAAGAATTCTAAAGATAGAATTCAGTCAAGAATTTGACAACACTCAAACACAAAGAAAAAAACAGATTTTATATTTGGTTTAAAGCCCCGCGATCGTGTATCGGAATATTTCGATATACTTAACTGGCTGCGACTAAAACACAGGCGCTTATTTCATAGTTAATCCCTCGCTTACAAGATCCTTTCTTCAACTGAAACAAGCCCTAAATATTTAGTGTCCAGGCTAAACATGTTAGGGGAAAATCATAACTTTGGCACTCGGCCTAAGGAGTCACAACAGCTGTTCATTCCAACCCATAATCATCCTCATTCACGACATCCTTCACTGTATCTGTTGCGCGGGGCGTATGTAAACACAACAAGTTATCGAGCTCGAGAATCCAGAATTCATAATTAGACATGTAAATATTGTATTTAAATTCTTCACTATAGTTACTAAACATTAATACTTTCTTCATCATAAGTCCATATAAATTAACAATAACATTAGTTCAAAGTGCTGAAATTATTGGTTCTAAATATATTAGTTTCATATGAACTGTAATTATTTCCACATTAATTGCAAATACTGTATGTGTGACTTTATATTTAATATAGACTTTAATTTGGTTACTATTCGCTCGTTTCCGTGCCACAAACAAAAAAAAAAAAAAAACTAGGGTCCACTAACAAGCATTTGAACGTTCTTAATTTTTGCTTGTAAATGCATATGTCAGTGAATAACACTTCTGGGAACATGGTTTCTTTCCAGAAATCGTAAGAAAACTCTATGAGTAGACGACACTTTATACTTGAGTCCTATCGTCTGTCATTAGAGACAAAAAAAATTCGAAAAATTGCTAATAAATGGCATGTTTAGGGCATTGCCGCTCAGACTCTTGAAGTGAAATAAGAAAAACACATCCTGGAGTCTGTAGTTCAAACCTTTGGCTTTTGGCACATGCAATAACAACATACGTTACATAACCAGTTAGCGTGCTATTAGACTACAAAGACCGCGATGGTGGCCGTGTGTTAGTGTGAGTGAGGCACGGCGCCAAGGGCGATGTTGACTGGCTCATCCGGTGTGGTATCGCCTCTACAGCAAGACACTGCAGTGGTATCGTAGATCACTCGCCTGACCACTTTCAGTGGTGACTCCATCTTTTTATTGGTGGAAAGTTTTAAGCAAAGTCCGATACACCTCTCTATCATAGATTCACAAGTAGTTGTTTGGATAAAATATATTGAAAAAGTCGTTTTTAGCCATTTTGAGGGGCTCGGAATGATCTTTCTAAAACGTGATGTTTTGAAACTACCGTTCCGAAATCGTTTGAAGTGATATTTGTTCTTTACATAAAAGTCCGCTTGCGTCGCACCAAAGATTATCTACCTAACGTCCGACTGTAGGACCAGACTACTGGACAGCTATATGCTAATAAAGAGAAATATGCGAAAAATAACTTAGTGTCATGAGGTGCCACTGTTGAATAACTTAATGTTATTACTTTTCTTTTTACACGAATGTTCTCTTTTTTACGTGTTTTGCGAACTACTGCTTATATTTTAGTTATTTTTTTATGTTCAGCTGTATAAACTAAAAAATGCTTATTTGTTGAGAAAAAAAAATTACCGGCACGTTGTTATGTTGGCAGCGTAAAACTTAGAATAATAAAATGTACTGTGCTGTTGGCTCGATGTTGTCCGGTATTGGCTTATAGTAGGCTATATTTGTGCGTTTGCGTTTAACGTAGATTGCGACAATCGTTTTAACGGTTTTTATTTTAATAAGGAGGCTGTGATATATTTTATATTTATGTTAGATAGTGCATAAAATTAATTTTTAAAATACGACAGAGATAATTTTGGCATTCGGGAAAAATTAAAACACCAAACAAACAGTGATTACAGTTACCAGCAGCTAGGGAATTTCTTATTTCCAACATAAGTTTTCTGTTTGTAGAGTGGTAGCATTGCAAATTAAATAAATAACAACGAACGAATGACGCGTTATTGTAAATTGCTAGCGTTTCTGACGGACGGACGAAACGTGTCGAAAAATTCACGGAAGCGACGGCTCGTTGTAAATCCCGGTAGCTGTTGAGTTGAGACGTGACCCACGCCTCTACACAGTAATGAAGCCACGTGATTGGCACTGTCTGTTCCGAGGCCACGCAACGACGAGCTAATTGTCGTAACGTGCCAGGCCGGGAACGTATACGTGCTAAAAGTAATTACACACGCGAGCAATTGCCACACATCGCACAGCACGTAGCTGCCAAGGTCAACGACTTCCGTGGCCACGCCTCGCACGCCAGTTTTCACAAGTTGTGTCTCGGGAGTACAGTGTGCATCAATAAGAATCATCCGATTTGGCACGTCTGTATTTCAGAAACGAATAAACATATACAAGTACTTGTTATTTTTGCTGAAAGGGAAACCCAAAGTTTTTTTTTTTTTTTCACAGGTGTTCCATATGCCCCCTTTGTTCACGCACACATCGCAAGTTGCAGAATACGTATGAATTTTTAGAATCGGATTATTCTTTTCGATACACGCTGTATAAAGGCGGATTTACAATCATGAACACAGCACGTACGTTAAGTGTTAGAGATTGGATTCCCAACAATATTTAATCTAGACATGTGCGGAAATAGTTTACGTCACTACAAAATGTCGGTACCAGATGATTTTATTTTTCACCGCGAATTAAATAATTTATGACAAGTTAAATTATTTCTAAATTTAATTAACATTCAGTAGAGTCTTACGTTTTCACACGCTGCATTAACAACCAACACTTAGGGTATGTACAAAGCAGAAAATAGATAACTCTATTACGTACGTACACACGCTACGTGAGGATGTGAATACATCTTTACAGATGTTAAAATTATTTTCGAATGAAAATGCAAGTATTTTTGAAATTAAATATTATAGAGACTTGGATATTATCATATCAAAAATTATTAAAAAGGCAGTTTTCCATCTTTGGTCATTTTGTAGTTTCAAGTCATTATTTTTCTAAAAACAGTTTTTTAAATTTTTTTACTCGAAAGTAAAGCATACTACCGTGTAGCGTTACATAAATGAACGTCCACTGATAAAATACCTACTCCGCAAAAATATCTCTACGAATTTTGACGAGTAGTTTAGGTGTTATTAACAATTGAGTACTATTCCAGTCGTCCGCTCGGCATTATACGTTGTAGGCTATGATTTGACATGCCTTATTTAAAGCAAAAAAAAAATATATATATATGAATTTAATAAAAAAATTCTGAATTTTGAAATTAAAATGTAAAAATTTAATTTTTTAAAATATAAAACTATATATTTTGTTTTTGTGTGTGTCAAATCACAGCTCACAACATTGTTTGACACTGTGAATTTTTCCGGTTTGGTATGTCAGTTGGTTTTAGTGGCGTGCTTAAAACCGTTAAGTGCAACATTTTGACGTTTACGACTCATTACCGCAAAAACTAAGAGAGATACAAAAATTTCATAAGAGGAAGATTTAGTCACAATTTATGTCTAAAATAAGAAAAAAATATATCTGGTACAAATATAAAAATAATAAAAGATGTTGAAAACTGAGGTGCACGGCGTCCTTAAGGCGCCCGCCTGCCTGCTATATGCACCTGTGCAACGCACATGCATGGCCAGTAGAATGATTCACCCACTTTCATCTCTAGCCACAGCTGAACGTTACTATACTCATACGGTTTTTCGACTGCGCATACAGGAACACAGCAAATGGACTAACTTTGCACTATATTCGTACCCATCACGTGAGCTCCCGTACTTCTGCGTATTTAATTACGAACTAGACAACACAACCAGAAGCTACGCTGGTGCAAATTTTCGCTGCACCCACAAAAGGCGATTTTTTAGGCAAAATTATATTTATTTTAACACATCTACGTAACCTTTTCTTTACGATAACTTCTTTCTTCTTCAAGTATTAAAAAATAATACTCCGAAAAGAGCGTGGCCCGGTTGTTACCAACCTCTGTTAAATATTTTACATTTATTAAAGAGGAATAACAGAAGATTTTACACGTTAAATCATATGTTAACAAATTTTATTTTTCGTTCTTATGAAATTCTGAGAAGAAAGATGTGAAATTTGTTACTAGGCCGATAATATAAATTTTATTTACCTTGCACTACAATAAAAACATCGCAGTTAAACTTTTAACGTATATTTAAGTCGTAAACACTCGGCCAAATAAAGAATATAAAATAAATTGCTCGACTAATTACGGCTTAAAATATACGATAAGTTTAACTGCGATGCTTTTATTGTAGCGCAAGGTGAATAGAATTTACATTACAGTAACAAATTTCATATTTTACTTTTCAGAATTTCATAAGAGCGAAAAATTAAATAATTCAATATGGCGACTGATGCCGAGCCTTAACAGAGGTTGGTAACAACAGACATCGTGAATAATACAACCGCCACGTGGGTCAGCGTCAAATGGGTGAGGGGGGGGGGAGGTGGTTAAAGACCTTTAGCGGTGAAGCGGCACTGGAGAAGACTGCAGTTGACTAGGATAATAATAAAAAATATATATTTAATAGTTACTTAATACGTAAACCTTGAGTTTGGAACATCCTGTACACTGATTAGTCGTGAGCGCGCTACGTTTACATTGAAGGCGCCGCCTGCCGCACGCTTTGAGTGACGGGAAATACATTTTTTTTTCAACCTAACTATTCCATCTGTGACCATTCTACTAACGTACGAAAATAAAATAAACTTCAGACAAGGATTTAGACACCATGCTCATTAAGGCCTTGTTACGGAGTTTTGCAGTGATTTCGAAAACATTTTTTATTGCTACCTAATACTCATATCAAAATTTCGCTGCACAGTTTTGACAATTATATGTTATACCTTGTAGCTGAATTTTTTGTAGAATTATACTGAACGGTTTTCTATATTTCATTACCCAAAGTACCACGTTTTTCGTAGTGAAAATAAGCAAAAATGAAGGAAATTATTTTTTTTTTGCTGGCGAATGGTACATTATTTTTAAAAAAACGCGTCTACAGTATTGTGCATCGTGTGATTGCACATTGACTCAATTTTTTTTCAAAACTTTTGGTTAAAAAATGAGTAATTGGCACCAGCCTGGAAAAAACTCGGGAACAAGCACTTAAAAAACATTATTCCTAAGCCCTCCAACACAGCTTTTCTCACTGCCGTACTTCAAAATGCACTAACCCGATATATGTGAAGCTAAGATAGAAACTTGCATAAATGATCACCGCTTAAAGTCACGTACTAAAAATGGATCGGCGGGAATTATGCACGTTAGTTCAGCGCTTGACACGCATAGACAGTTAACGAGAAAGTAAGCTCTGCTTAAATTTTTCTTGCAGACATTCCGCAATCACATTTACCATTTTAAACATGAAAACTACAGTGTAACTAAAAAAAAATTCACTGTAAGCGTTTCAGCACACTCAAAACTTAAAATCTTCGACTCCAATAAAATACAGTTTTAGGATGTAATAAGTGTTGGGGAGTGCCCGTTTTAAAGTGAACAGACTATAGTGGCGATGTGACATTTGACGCGCGCTTCAAGGTCTTTATAGCAACGTCGTTTCCTAACGCGCAGGTAGGCATGGGCGGGATTTCAGCATTTTCATTGAGGGGATAGTAAAGAGACACCAATACTGCCAATAATGAGGTTGATTTGGGGGGGGGGGGGTTGCGAGGATCCTCCCCCAGAAAAATTCGGATTTCAAGGTGCGAACTTGTAGCTGTTTAAGCAGTTTTCGGCCACGCTATTTTGAAAGTTACTACAGCGAAAGGTTGGTTTGTAACCTCCAAGAAAAAAACTTGAAGCAAAGGTTAAAATAATATGCAAATTTTTATTCTCACATAATTATTGGGGTTGTCATCCACGAATTCCGTCCATGCAGGTAGGCGGCGACCACAGCACGACGGATTTTTTTAAAAATATAAACTGAATGGCCAAAAGGTATAATCAATATCAGATAATGAATTTCATGAAACTTTAGAAACTTCCAGATCATCACAAACACTCAAGTTGCCGAACTCTGGACACGGAATCCAAAAAAACGGAACCGCCCACGACGGTGGCTACTAACAGGACGTGCAATAAAGCAAGTTGCAGAGTGAAGGAAGTTGTTACCAGTATGTGGCGCGATGATCCGCGACGTGGCGCGCCTGCTGTCGACATCGCCCTCGACCACGACGACCGCCCTTCCTGCCGGCCTTGGCTCGCCGCTGAGGCTGGACGCGGCAGCCGGGGTCGCTGTCGACGTCCCCTTGGCGTCGCAGCCACGCACGCTTGTGGAAGTGCAGACTCATGGCCCCACGTCTCCACACCAGTACGACGTCTCCTGCCACCTCGAACCCTGGGTCTCTTGTCAGTACGTCTGCTGATACTACGTGCGACTATGTGTCTTGTACCTCCTACAACCTAGCCAGGCACGTGGCACACCTACCTGCCGCCAATCACGAGGCTGCCGCATTTGACCGTCGTGCCGCATCACTCCCCCCTGCCGCCCACTACCTCAACAATATCCACTACACGGGCTTATGAATATTCTCTCGCCGGACTAGCGTATAGGCTGTTCACTGTAAACTGAACACTGAGCAGAACTTGTAATTAATTAAAAATATGTTCTATTGTGCAATACATGCTACGTTTTGAGACTGTTGAAACGTTTACACTGGTTTTCGTTTAGATGAAAGTTTTCATATTGGAAATATTAAACATGGCTGCAAAGCGACTGAAAGAAAACTTAATTGAGTGCTCACTTTATCGTGAACGGCCTGTAGAAAGATGTAATGAACTTCACTTAAAACTTTCCTCCAATAAAAAGAAAGTGTGAGTCAAGCGAGTGATCTACGATACCACTGCATGTAAATTTTTTTCCTCATAGAATTTTTTTTTTTACTCCTACACTGAGTTATTTATTACTGTGTGATTGCTACACATTTTTACAGTATCAAAACAGCAATAAACGTATTCCTTTTTTCTGAGCCTTAGATGGAGTACTAAGTATAGGGAAATACTTGTTTCAATAAAACAATAATTGTGGCACAGTAACTGTTGTACCCGCTTCCTTCCTGTCGAAGCCTGCTAGTTAAAAATGAACTAAAGCCACATAGAGCAAGTAAAAAACATAGCATAAGAAAGTGAATATCTGTGATACGAATAGTGGCGTTCACAATGAATACTTGGCATGACTTACGTGGCGTAACTTGCTTGGCATGGCGTTAAAGATGGTCATCTCTGAGTTTTCTACGCCAAGTTTTTCATGCCGGCCAATAACAATGTGAAACGTCATAAGAGCTGTTGGCGCGAACATTTTCATCCAATAACAAATTAGTTCTTTTCTTGTTGAATATTTTCTGATTGGTCAGGATACAATATATTTACTGGGACAATTCCGTGTGTTATGCTGTGTCAGTTATGTAGTTTTTTTCATGCCGATTGTGAACGGGCCGTTAGGGAGAGGTGTTGTAAAAATGTTGTAAAGCTTCAGAAGTGAGTGCTTAATTGGGCACTATGCCAGATCGAGCGAGAAAGTTAGTTCAAAACTCTTTAAAACAAAACTGACGGCTAAAAATGAATAAACCCAAAACTTATGGTACTGGTACCGATACTCCTTAACTTGGTTCATCTAACAACAGTTAAAAGATTTTCCAGCAAACAATTTTTTACATAAAAATTAACGTAGTTACAGGCTTTCGGTGGGAAAGCGCACACAGGAAATGGAACAATTTCGATAGTCGATATTTTAAAAATATGGCTACCTATCACTGCGTGCATTTCAACATACCATGTTAATTTAGTCTGTGAAGTTGGCAACAAGGTAGCGGAACTCATTTCATGTAGAGTTGTGCGAAAAACACGACGTTAAAATATTTTTTTGTAGTTAGTTCTTTTAGTTAGTTTTTGTTGTATTCATTTGAATCTTTCATTGTTAACAATTTCGAATTTAATCTTGGACTTTCGATCTAACAAAGTGAGGTGGACCCCACGCTTCAAATGCGTTGCAGTGTATTCGTAAACAGGTTTCTTCTACGAAAATATTGCACGTATGCCCATTGTGCCAACGTACGAAAAGAAACAAACTTCATTGTTACGACGCCACGCTCATTAAAAACACTATTCTAGGCCCTCCAACATGGCTAAAAACGGCTTTTTCAGACTGTCGTACTTCAAATTGTACTAACCAGACGTATGTGAAACCCAGATTGCGACCTGCACTGAACTTAGTTGCAGACTTTCCACCAATAAACTTATATGGTCACCGCTTAATGTCCCATAGTAAAAACCGTTCGGCGGGAAGCTTGCACGCTAGTTCAGTGCTTGGCTCGTTGAGGCGACGGTGCATTTGATGCGCGCTTCAAGGTCGACCTTACTGCTCCGTCGCTTTTGAATCTCTCACGCGCGGGTAGGCGGCGCCCTTATCATGCTTTCAGTTTCTACTGTCAATATTTTTTTTTTAAGCTTAAACGAGAGCAGATATCAAAAATATATCTGTCAGTTTTGTTCAAAATTGATTTTTGTGATGATAGCTAATTTTTTTAAAACATGAAATTACACGGTTTCAACCAACCAGAATTTCGTTAGTTACATAATTAGCTGAAACCGTAGTATTTACTGCCTTGAAAAAAAAAAATCAGCCAAAATCGAGAAGATGATTTTAAACAAAAATGGCAGACAGATTTTTTTTATATCTGCTCTCGTTTAGGCGTAAAAAAATTAATATCGCTAAAAAAGTAGAAACTCGAGAGCATGGTCTTAATTGAAAAACGCGACGTACGACAGTAGACCCAACACAGGGCATACATAGTTATAGACTGTTCATGATAAAGTGAGTACTGTGTAAATTTTTCTTTCGGCCATTTTGCAATTATCGTTAATATTTTCTACATAAAAATTTCCATGAAACTAAAAACCAGCGCAAACGTTGCACCCCAAAACTTTACATATTTTGCTTAAATTAAATACATTTTTTTTATATTACAGGTTTTGGGGAGAGCTCAGTTTAAAGTGAACAGACTATACGTTCTTCACCTTGAACAACGTATACGCACAGCGTGGTCACACCTATTAACTTTGCTGTAAACGGGTCGCAAGACGCACGGGAAAAAAACCTAGTATTAAGTATTTTTCAAGCTAAGCTCACCGTAAAGTAAGCATATTTAAAGTCCATTGTGTAAAAATAAAATAAAAAAATAAATAATAAAAACCGCACTTTCTTGTAGTACTACACATTCGTATTTGAGTACGGTTAAAGTTATATTCTACGTTTATTACTTACTATATTTGAATTGCCATGTGGTAAAATTAAGCAACTGACTCAAACGAAAAATAGTAACAAAGGCGTCAAAAGTGGTCATTTTATCGTGACCAGCCTACTACTCGAAAAAAAAAAAACCCTCCGTAAAAAAATATATTATGTTCACAATATTTCAATATATATATATATATATATATATATATATATATATATATATATATATATATATATATATATATATATATATATATATATATATTTGCCAGCTATAAATATCGTACAACTGCATTTTTTGTTGCTTTTATTTCATTGTTTCAAGATACCTGGAGAAAAAAAAATGTTTTTACAGCTAAGGTCCACTTGAATGAAGTACACAGACGGAATTGTGGTCCAATTAAACAGTACAAAAATCCTTCTGCATGGTGCTGACACGGTCCTGAAGTGAGTGTGCCTTCGTGGGACAGGGGCTTATTTTACAGCAAAGGTCAAGTTCTATATCTAAGACGACCAATAAAAGTCGAAGTGACTAAAGACAAAAAAGGGAAGAAATGAAACACTCTTGGGCGTCGCTTACCACGCGATTAGTGTTGCAGTCTGTTCGTAAACGGTTTTTGGAACAAAACTATTCAACATGAGCTCATTATGCCAACGTACGAAAAGAAAACACACTTAGGACAAGGTCGGAATGACACCGTGTTCATTAAAAACTGTGTTTCTAAGCCCTCAAACATAGCTAAAAACGGACCTTCGTACGTCTGTTATTTTCGTCTGAATATTGGAATCAGTGTGTTGTTCGGCCTGCTCCTTGGTAAGAACACGTCCAGACATGGCCTGCTCCTTGGTAAGAACACGGCCAGACATGGCCCGATAACCAACCAGACAAGAGATTAATCTGGTCGTGGAACAAGTAAAGAAACAATACTAGTGGCCGTGCTGGGCTGCCCGGAAGAGACATCGTCACATGTGCGTCCAGAGACAAACCTGCCGTTCCCATGACAACGCCACGCCAGACGATTCTGCGCCCCACAAAAAAAAAACCTCCTTGTTATCACGTGAAGAGAAATCAATCCAGGAACACTGGAGAAATACACATCCCTCACTTCTATGGAAAACCATGGGCTCTGCCATTGGTCGTTTTGGTTGAGGGGAAGGCACACTAAACCTCTCCCACACTATTGGCCTGCAGTCTATACACACACACACACACACACATATATATATATATATATATATATATATATATATATATATATATACATATATATATATATATATATATGCCCATTATATATAATTTCAGTGTAAATTATTTCATTCGAGTAAGTCACTGGGTTTTTGTTAAACCTATGTTCCTGTAACTTGCAAATTCTGACTTTAACATGCCGCTGTGGGAAAACTATGAGAGCTAAAAAATGTCTACAAGTGGAAAATGTTGTCACATGTAACGTATATAAAACTAACAATATGCCAAGCGAACGTAAAGTTTTGAATTTTTGCCAAGTGTACGCCCTTAAGTTATCACCTGTGTTTCCACAGCGCAAATGAAGTACTAACTGGATTGGAGTAGAAACCAAGAATATGAATATGAGATACAGTAGTATAAAAAATCTTATCAAATAATATACATAAAGCAGTTCGCAGATATTTGATGGTAATGTGAAAAACATAAAATATCAGTGTTTATTGCTTTAAAACAATAATTATAACGTGAAATACCCATATTAGGAAACTGCATAGGGATAGCCAGAAATACAATTTATTCTTCTCTAAGTGAATGAAGTACTTAAAAATTACGGTACACAATTTTTTATTTATTAATTTTTTTATTAAGGAGAAATAAAAAATTAAACATAATTAATTGAAGGGTTTAATGGATGAAGGGGGCATGTTATACATGTTAACTTCTGAGGAAAAAGCAATTTAAAGCTTATCCAACTTGATAGATCTTGATGATTTGCTCTGCACACGCTACGAACATATTACAAGTATTGTGAAGTTTAAACACCTCTTGGAAATTTTTCTTCTAAAACATTTTTATTGCGTGTTTCTGAGAAGTTCATAAATGTGACATGACCTCTTCATCCACCAACGCCTTCAATTGTAAAACATTTGTCAGTTCTAAGAATATTCGTATGGCCACGTATATGCCACACCCACCAAATGCTGTAATATTTAACGCAGAATAAAAATTTTAAACACAATATAATTTTTAAAAATGGGAAAAATTTATTATTTTAAATCCACGAAATGTGTGATTACACGCCAATTGGCAACACTGCGTGAAATGACGCAGCCTGACAGCGTCCTAAGGCCTCTGGCACAGTTGATGTTCGTGTTGTAGGTAGTGATTGGTGTTGGCGACACTTGAAGTACAGGTAAGGTTAATTCTACTATAGGTTAGAAAGATCAGTGTTAAAAGTCTGGTATAGGGACAATTTCTGCCGCTTGAGCTCTGGTATCGGTAATGGCTGCAAACTGACCAATCACAGAGCTATCCTGAATTATAACTTACATAAAGTTAATAATTTAAGGCGGCCGCTTGACTGGAGCTCGAACTCCGTGCAGTGTGTTAGCAGTTACGTATTCTTCTCAGAGACCAGTACACGTGCGTCCACAATGCTTAACTAGGAAAATAAAACATACTTCAGACTACTTGTGATTGTGACTTTCAAGACTCCACGCACATTGGAAGCATTATTTTAAAGCATTCGAACGTTGATAAAATCGGCTATTTCACGCGGTTGTTTCTCAAGATAGCTATATGTAACGGATTTGTTCGAAAATGAGATCTACAAGTACATTGGACTTTGCTACAGTGATACGTTCAATAAAATTACAGGGTCGCCGCTTAAAGTCTCAATAAAAACGTTAGGGCGGGAACACTGCACTGCGCACGTTTACAACTCTGGCCGTAGAGGCGATATTACAATACGTGCGCCGGCTGGCGTCGCTCATAGCGCCTCGTAGATTTTCGCTTCTCACACACAAACACAGCAAATTGGTGTTGTTCACGAAAGCAGTTCAGCTTCCACATCCAGTGGTTGTTGCTGGTGGTGTTGTAGTAGTTCTAAATATTGAACTTTTCAGTATAACAGACTAATCAAATCGCAGTATACAGATTATGTTTAGTGCTAACATAAAACCATTATTAAGCTGATTTCATTTTTAATTTCATAGAACACAAAGCATAAGACTGGGTTGGAAATATATTGTCAAATTAATTGTTTCAGCCACCTACGACATACAACTATGTGAAATACAATACTGGGGCGTCATTTCAGCTTTTCCCAGGGGGGGAGGGGGCAAGAGTTTGTTTTCCGACTACAGTGACCTTGCTGCATCTTTTTTTATTAATTAAGCATGTATAAATTAGAAACTTTAATAATAAAACTTTAGTTTTATGTGCTTAAGTTAGCATTATTTAAAATTAAAAATACAAAAAAAAAATATGTATACACTTAAAATTCTAAATCCAGGGGGGAAGGCATTTGCCCCCCCCCCCCCTTGTGGCCACAAATGACGCCCCTGAGTTACAATAGCGGCGTGCAATGAGCGAGTTTGGTCACCTAATGTGTACCATTCTGCGTCATGGACACATATGAGCAGCAGTTGAAAGCGAGTTGGAGAACTCGGAGGAGGTACAGTCAGACTGTGTTTCCAAACACATCACTGGTAGTTCAACTGCATTTGGTCGTTACAGTACTCGGGACAGTCCAGACCAGATTGCTCAGTCCACACGGTGGTACCAGACGCAGCGAACGAGCGAACTGCCCAATTCGCCCGGTTACTAACGTCGGAGCTCCGGTTGCGGCAGTGTTGCCACGTAGTGTAGAGGGGATAGTGTTACTGTGCTGTGTTATCGTATTCATACAGCACGTAAACTAATTAAAATTATGTAATTAAAGTTTCCGTAATATGCGCAGGTGTTGCCAACATTCATTGTAAGTCGTTATCATTTCATTTACCTAACACCAACTAACATTATCGTATGTAAGTGTATTAAGAATTGTTGGGAATATATTTAAGGACTCTGCCTACCTCAGAGCTCCGGCGACAGCAAGGATAAGGCGATACAGGTTAAAGTATATTCCTAAATATCTCAGTCACTTTCAAACCTACATATATGCCACCACTGACTTTTTTGTTCAGTACGATACGGCCCACACTGCTACGGAATCTTTTAGCAAGTTATATCAATACCCTGAAAACTATTAGCAAATAAGTGTTGTCATGCCGATTAAACAGTCGAAACCCTGTATTCATAAAATTATTTTCACATTTTCGTTTACGTAGCAGTATTCTCCTCTTATCAATGTATAAAACGGTTTTCATACGAAAGCGATATCTCAAAGGGTGACTGAGTTACACGGAATTTAGTTTACCATGTAAAGCCATATCCTTGCTCCCGCCGCGCTCCGAGGTAGGCAGAAGCCTTAATGAAACGGTACCATTATGTAGTCTGTACACATAGGCATAGGCGCACCCAGGAATTTGGTTTGGGGGGGGGAGGGCACAAGTTCTAATAAATAACGTAATCACTCTGCATACTACAGACAGGTGCATCTCGACGTAGTTGTTATACATTACAGGATACCAGTTCTGAAACACGTGAACATACTTTGCTTACAATAACCTCTCACACACATGTACTGTAATACGATTCCACGTATAAATTAATATAAAAAATTGAACACTTCGCCCTTTATGGGAAGGGGGGGGGGCCCAAGTGCCACTTCCCTGGGTGCGCCCATGCACATAGGTAATGTGCAGACGCAATAAAATGTTATGTAGTGTATGTAAAGTATTTGGTTGCTAATTAATGACTGTATGATACATTTACAGACATATGCAAGCACGTAAGTTACTGAATATTATGTACCGGTACTATGTAACATCCGTATTGGGCGCACGACCCAGTTCGTACATACCAAGTCTCACTCTGTCCAAACCGCGGAATTGCTCCGTGTACTACAAAGTGACTCGAGCGTTCGTATTATTTATTTATTGACTTATTTTTCATATGGCGAAGTTAAGGCATATATCCTTCTCTTACACTAAACATTTTTCTTACAGATGGACAAATTAAAATTACATATACATAGAACTGACAAAAAAAAAACTAATGATGATTAACATGACAATAATACAACAGACCACTTTACATATTCGTGCGAAGTAGCGACCAATAAATACTCGTACAGAGTTTAAGATTTTTCAAAAATAATACCAACACAGAGTCCAAACTCGTTGTTATGTATACATGAAAAAAAATTTACGTGTACACAAAACAAAAATGTTAAAAATTGAATTAATTTATTTATGTGCACGTACCGAACGAGGAGGCTCAATTAAACAATTTAATCCCGTCTTATCTCAGAATCGGGCGATTAAATTTGTGACCTTGAACATTAACGTCCATTGTGCCAAACCAGGCTTCGCACATGAACACCAATGGCAACCGTCACTTGTGTCAGAAGCTGTGCGAGCTCGTTTGCAGCAGCACACCACCTGAATGACGTCACTGGTAGTAATTATGTCAGAAACACTGCACCTACATAATATCTCTCTAAATGGGGCACTTTACCGACCGGAGTGTATTCCGTGGATTACAGCCTAGCCATTCCCACTCACGAAACACGGGTAGGCCTATTATTTGACGTCTCGGTTGTGGAATAATTTGCCTGCATATATGAGCAATTCGACATTATTCATTTAATTAGTCTTTATTTACCGTGTGCGCAGCTTAGGCAGTTTCTGTCTTACTGGACCCGGAATACATGTACTGTACATATATCAAAATACAGGATGTCCCATCATAGGAAGAACAACTTGTTACGGTAGTATGAAACAAATCATAAAATTTGCTCGACATGAGTGCCTGAAAGCTCAAAACACAGCTGCAGGCGATCTTTCATGTTTCGCAGAATGTTTTGTACCACAGTTGGCGTCATAGCGCTGCATTCGGAAGCACTGCCTATGATGCGAGACTTTTGGGACACTCTGTACAATGTTACTACTCTTACATAAAAAATACAACATTACTATCCTTAGCTTACATACAAATTAATACACAAATCTCCTAATATGTTTAGAAAACACAATAATAGTTTGATTTTAAATAACATTGAATTAAACGCTTTTAAAGATTGCAGAACACGGCGCACGTTCCAGATGTTAATTTTTAACGGAAACTGTGTGTCCTACGTATTTGCAACACGAGGACCTTTCCTGTAATGCATGGCATGCTCGTCAATTATTCGTCTTCAAATACTTTCATATCCAGACAGCACCGAAGTTTTACGGCATACAAGAGTGGCCATCCCTATGATTTTCATAATGACGGACGGCTTGAACGAACATGACAGAGCCCGAAAACATAGAACAATGTTCTGGATTTTGTCCTTCTATCTCAAATGGTGTCCGATTTGTTTAAGAAAACACTGTTTCAAATTTCATCTTTCAAGGGCTTACTGCTCCCTTCATTCTCCATTTTTGCGATACGTGCTCTACAGTTTTTCTATTTAATTTTTCTTAACGTTTCGTATGCCAAAGTTTGTCTGCCGAATTTAGATACAGCCTGTATACATCTGTCAAGAAACCGGAAAGCTATTATTAAGGAGCCTCCCTCCCTGCGCTTGAAACGCCTTGCAGCGAGTTTGAGATTGTTTTTTTTTTTTTTACAAAACTATTGAACTCGCGTTGTATTTGCATGTCTATGTATACACACTTCAAACTATGTCAGGGGGGCCGCGGTGGCCGAGAGGTCAGACCTCTCGCCTCTCACCAAGGTGATCCGAGTTCGATTCCCGGCAGGGTCGGTCTCCGCATTTTCGCATGTGGGAATCGTGCCGGACGATGCCGCTGGTCGGCGGGTTTTCTCGGGGATCTCCCGTTTCCCTCGCCCCTTCATTCCGGCGCTGCTCCATACATCATGTCACTCCCACCAGCGCTAGCGCTGACCAAAATCTCACACACTCAAACTATGTCGCTATAGTTTCAAAAATTCAGGACGTTTATTTATTTATTTTTTTATTAATTTATTGCGGCTTTCAGGCGCAGTTAAGGCATATTTGCCTTGTCTTCCACTGGACCCATTACACAATATAATTTTCGGGCTTCTCAAAACGGCCAAAAATGGGGTCTGCCGTATCAGTAAAGATAACAACCGGATTCGGAAAACACAACTATAGAAACAAGCATTAGACTTTGAACTATGCCAGGCACAAATACAATAATGTATTCACCGTTTAAAGTCTCATAGGAAAAAGGATAATAGTAAAGCACTACACGCCAGCTGAGTGGCTTGCACGGAGAGGCTATAATACATTATATACGTCGGTGGTTCTATAGCACTGCAAACATTATGTGAGCTTCAAGAAACAATAAAATATTCGACTTCGACTCCACTTCGAAGGAAAAATATTCGGCTTCGCTTCGAAGTAAAAAATCACTGCTTCACACACCCTTAACTCTCGGTGTACCCTGGATCCTGCCTCACACACAAACAAACACAGCCTGTATAGGGAGGCCCCTTAATTCTTATTCTTATGTGTAACGATATTGGCTTAAAATATAAAGTTATTTTCAATTTCATAGTTCGGGTTGTTTTTATCGTACAGTTTTTTCTCGTTTATTGTGCATTTAATAAGTAGTGCTCAAAATCTCGGACATCTTGGTATTTAGTCTTATTTTATAACTTTATTTTATCTAATTGTTACTGTTATTTTTTTCTTCCGGCTTCTCATTGAACTCCGTTAATCTAGTTTGTATTAGTATATGCCTTGTCTTTGTTCTTATGTTATTTAAATTTTAATTTGTCATTCTGTTTTAATTCTCTCATGATATATCGCTAGTTCATTATTCCTTTTTAATTTTAGTATTATCTTAGACGTAAGTTTGAAATGTCATGAAATAATTGTAAACTGTAGACTGAAATTTTTATGGTTCAGTGTAAGACAAGGCGACATCGCCTTAAAGCTGGTTTTACACGACGCAATTTATTTCTCGCACAGCTCCTTGCGCGCAATCGCTCGTGCAATAATTGCATGCAATCTCATAGGCCATTTTACACTGCGCAATTTCCCCACAATATATATATGCAATTTGTTTTCTTTCCGCCAAAAGTTTAGAACACGTGAATAACCCAAAAGCACAAGATGTACACTTGCAATGATGGAAACATCTGACGAAAATTAAAATAATTGTGAACCATGTAGGAACTTTTTTTTTATCTCTTCAATGGTACGGTAGCCTTTTTACGGACTTCCGATATAGACGCGGCCACGCCTTTAATGCATTCTCGCACAAATGTCTGTTGTGACGATTTGGTGATTTTGTGTTATAGTGGGCTGGACATTTTGTTTATTCGTCCGAAAATTGCAAAGAAAAACACTGGTGTCGATTCCATGTTTGTATGATGTTTGTTGTTTTTGTTTATACTCGCAACTACGCGCGTGAATTTACTTCAGAGAATGGCCAATCACATTGCTTGTTCCACGCAACTTGCATCGAAATATAGAGCATGTTCTATTTGCCGAGATTGCACCGCCGCTTGCATTGCATGTGAGGTTCCAAGAATTGTGTGTCTGAGCTGCAATGCAATATCAGCATATTGCGTGGAAATAGCATGCAAATTGCGTCGTGTAAAACCAGCTTAACTGCGCCATTAATATAGTCGGATTATTATTATTACGTATTATTTAGAGGCCTCCCTAGATAGGCTGTGTTTGTGTGTGCGAGTCAGGAGCAGTAAGGTTGCCGTTGACCGACGTATGTAATGTATTATCGCCTCTCTGTGCAAGCCACTCAGCTGGCGTGCAATGCTTTACTATTATCCTTTTTACTATGGGACTTTAAGCGGTGACCACATTATTTTGTTTCTGAGAAGCGTTGTTCAAAGTCCAACACTGTCTCTATAGATATGTTTTTCGAATCCGGTTGTTATTTTAACACATACGGAAGTCTGAAACCTCATTTTTGACCATTTTGAGGGACCCGAAAATTATGTATTAAATAAAATGGCCGAATTTTTTTAAAACTATACCGACATTGTGTTCTTTTCGTAAATATACAAATATAATGCATGCTCATTTAGTGGTTTCGTCAAAAAAGAATAATCGCAGATCGCTGCAACGCATTTCAAGCGCAGGTAGGTAAGCCCCTTAACTTCGCCATTCTAAAAGATGTAAATAAATTAACATTGATTCAACGAACATTGAAAGTTACCACATAATTTATAAACAAATGATGCACGAAATAAATAATGTAAGTATTTTATAACCCTGCACGACACAAAAATACCTAAATACAAAATTTCTATTTTATTTGTATATATTATTTCAAAGTGATTTACAATAAATAAAACTCGCATTCATTTTTTTATATTGAATATTTTGCATACAGAATACAACAAATATGATATTTTAATTAATAATGTTAGAAAAACCTGTTTTATATTCTTAAATACTTTAAATTTTTTATTCAAGAACATTTCAAACATGTTCAAAATGTAAATCCTTGACGAAATGAATGACATTCAATAAATTGGAAGACCTAATGACCGCGGTTATGACTTCAGCATGGCGTCACATGACATTGAAGAAATTGAATTAAATATGTTTGATCGTGTGAAAGGACCTATATGGTACGGTATTCAGAAGGTAGCAATTGACAGTGAAGCGTCTATAGCCAAGTCACAGGGCTGTGAGGTGCGTTGCTAGCTAGGGAAGGGAGTGTAGAAGGAAGGAAGAATGCGATGCTGCCCTGCCAGGAAGCAATCCCCTACCAACCCCTCGCTAACTGTACTCTCCACCCTCCAGATACAACCACCCCGGCCGTTCACCTTGCAGGGGTGTCCACAACACCTCTGAATTCCGTTCCGCCTCAGCTTTCACTTTCCTCTCGCCAGATAACAAGCAGGCAGTTTCCCTGTTTTCGCGACTCAACCGCTAACATGTATTCTTCATTCTCATTTATGTAGGCTCGGGAAACCATGGAACACGCACTGCACTCTGGTTTTTATTTTTACGTAACTCTTAATTCATGTAAATAATTTATTATTATTATTATTATTTATGTTTTATTTAAGCTGGCAAGCTTAGGGCCATGAGGCCCTCTCTTACAATTAAATATAAACTTTACTGTTTACTGTAATATTGCTTTTTAATTAAGTAATTTAATAGTAGACGGGCAATGAAATAACAACAAATCGGAAATTAAATAAAGTTGTTAAGGTTAATTCTACTACAGTTTCGAAAGAAAATGTGCTTCCTTACGGGAGACTTTGGCACAAGGAAAAATTCTGCTGCTAGTTGCCCCGTTAAATGCGGGTCCGTAATAAAATTTATTTTAACTAGGCTTGTAAAACAGCGGGCCATTCAATATAATTTTAAAATAAAAAAAACGGATCAATTTTGGCTTTCAAATTATCAACGTCGTGTAACAAAAGTTCTGTGATTGGTCGAGATCAGCGCTCAAGCGGAAGAAATTTTCCATGATCTTTCAAATCTGTAGTAGAAATAACCTTGCCAGTGTCTAGGGCCTGTTTGATGTGGGCCAAGTTGATTACAACAACGGGTCTCAGTTGAAATGCGGTGCGCGGAACAGGTTGGACACCCTGGCTGCGGCGGCTGTAGAGCTGGCAACAATGTGTCTCCCCAGGGCGACGGTCGATGTCGGAGGAGGCGGCCAGCCACGCCGAGAGAAGAAGAGAGTACGCGAGAGCAAGGGAGAGACAGAGACAGGCAGCGCTCCCGGCGCGCGGCGGCCAGACAGAGAAACACGGCCGCGGCAGTTTGAAGCCGTGGTCGCGGCAAGGCGGCAAACCGTTTTTATCAGCCGGGCAATTTGGAGCGGAAATAACTACTGCGTCGGGTGCAGCCTGCAATGTTACGTGTGCAGCAAGTTGGAATACCATCTCGACAGTGCATCAGTGGATAACGCGGGAGAAATGTTCCCCTCAAATTTACCGAAATGACGCGATTTTTTTTTTAAATTTCGAATTGACCGTTAATGATTAGTGAGTGTTTATTATTACGTAATTAAAAAAAGAAAGTTTGTTTTCAGAGGCTGAGTGAAACCAAAAATAAAATAACTGTACAACAACTAAACACCGTGTTGGGACAACTTTTAAACAAAAAATATAGGTAGGCAATGTGATTTCTTTACTATACCTGCTATTAATATCCTGGATATTTTTTAACTAACACTGCCTTTTGGTACGAGTAAGAAACAGTACGATGCCAACATCAATATTAAAATAATATCTTTGCAAACTAGATGGTTACCATGTATTTGCTTTGATAAGGAATCGAACTGATGACCTTGAAATTCTCAACGGAGTTTTCGAACACCTGCATGTCATCCATTTTGTTTTCACTTAACGCTTTTGGTAAGCTTTTAATTTTGTACTAAAAAAAAAAAAAACATTACAGTGCACATCTGTAATATTGACCACGGTGATATTGACAGATTGTTGACAGACATCAAACGAGACTTAAATTATATGACATATTTAGTTGTTATTTTTATCGATGCTAAGCCCTAAATTAACTATATTAATAATAAAGTATGATACTTAATAGAACAATTATTTTTTTGTCTTTATTTACCTTGGGCGCAGTTAACACAAATATAAGTGTAATGTAGTAGAAGGCAAAAATGCTTCTATGAGGGCAACACACGCTGTGTAGTTCACTTTCTGGTGATCGTTATGCATGTGTTTTAATGTAAACAAGACACATTTGCAGGATGTTAGGTACTTCAAACAGCCACGATCATGTACTACGTTTCCATATCGTTTTGAAAACTATTTGACTTATCGAATCTCGACTGAGTACAAATACCCGTCTACATGCAAACTTTGTTAACCATTTTCATACTTGCACAGAACACAATATCTTACAGATACAGTAACAACAATGCGTATAAAATATCATCTGTGTGTGCATTGCGATGGCACATAAGACGCTGCATTAAAAATAATATATGACGATAGTATTATGTAATGATACGTCATATGAAATTAATGAGAAATAAACCTAATACATTGTTTGAAAAATATAACATTTTGTAAGATAGTATAAAATAATTAGGAGTATAATAATAGTAGTAATATAGTTATAATGATTCTGCTGTTATATAGAATACATAACTGGCGCGAAAATCTCTATGTATAAAAGAGAACCTTGACTGAATGACTGACGTATCAAAACTGCAGCCCAAACCTCTGCACCTATAAATGTGAAATTTTTTGTGTGGGTTCCCTTTAGGTAGTAGACGAGCACTAAGAAGGGATATTTCGAAATTCGTCCCCTAAGGAGATGAAAAGGGGTGAAATGTGTTTCATAATATGTTTACATAGCTTGACCCCAACGGCCTATCGTCGTGACTTTTACTTCAACGGGTGAATTATAAGAAAAAAACTAATTTAGCCAATTTAAGGGTTTTGCAGACGAAGTTGCGGGAACCACCTACTGCAGTATAAAAGGAGAAATGAAATATAACTTTTTGCCTGTATAGAAATACACAAAATTAAAACTTAGGAAAAAAAACCTAGTGTAAGTGACTACCTGGGAACCACATTTGTATTTTACTATCGATTATTTTATGATTCACTTTAACTTTATTTTTTATGAAACATAGTGTAAAAAATACGGCAAAACAGGCATTGCGACGACATAAATTTGAATTTAGAACCTTTATGTTTCAATCTATTGCCTTGATGTCGCTATCTCGAAAATCTTGTAAGCTTAAATGAAACGTAACTTAAGTAATAATCATATGTATCAAAGTTGGGGCTGACAACACTATTGTTCTCTATTGTAATTGGTTATAAAAGCGAATATCGTTAGGCATATTTAGTAATTTGTTTATCAAAGCAAACAGTCGTAATTAGGTGTTTGTGTTTCTGCCAGCAAACATTATAACACAGGAATAATAGGTTTGGGAAGTAGCGAAAAAGGTTCTGGCGGTTACCCAATTCGAAAACGACCTAAGTCCAGAAACAACGATAATTAAAGAGAAGGGGGAAAAAAACAATATAAGGACCATAGTGATCAGCTGGTTTCTAATGCAGCAGCAAACGAGAAAGTGTGGTGTTATTAAAATCATTCAATGTAACTTAGGTCATACAACTTGCAGTAATAATACCATTTCGTAAACTGCGTGAACATGGGTAGTTTTTCAAATCACGGCTTCCTCGGTCTCTCACAGACATCTTCAAGGTCAACATTAGGACTACCGCGCTTGAGAAGTATATCGCCTCTTTTCACAGCGCATCAAACTGGTAAATAGTATGGAGTAAAGGCCAACGCATCTGTCTCGTTTTGCACTATACGAATTCAGGTAGTATTTTCGGAGTTACAGCAGTCTAAAAAAAACCGTTTCTTGCCATTTTGAGATGCCCAAAATTCATATTGCTAATAATAATAATAATAATAATAATAAGCTCGTTAAATTTTTAAGATTATAGAAACGTAGTTTCAGGTGTGTGTATTTTTCGTAGATAAATGTAATGTCAGTAAGTTACGAGATTTCGCATGGAAAAGAATACACGTGACACGCTGCAACACAAGACGTCACAGAAACTTCGGCTCTGATTGGCGGACATCTGTTACTCGCGTAGCGGCTTGCGTTCGCGTCGCTTCTGTCGCGCTGTTGCGATTCCGGCGTAAAGACGATAGTTGCCGAACAAATCTGTGATTCCAGCAGGCTGGCCCAGTCTTGCGTACAATTTTATTATGGCATGTAGCGACATATTTGGGACGACTTATACTGTGACACCTACAAGGCGCTATGAATTTAATTGTCTGACCGTTATTTATTTATCACAACTTAAAGGCGCAGTTAAGGCATTATATTTTCTTACACTGAACCCAAAACACTTCACATTTCTTTTACATCAACTCTTAACCATTATTACAAATTAAGATTAATTGAAAGAAATTATATATATATATATATATATATATATATATATATATATATATATATATATATATATATATGTGTGTGTGTGTGTGTGTGTATATATATACAGCAACTTATGGGAGGAATACTGCACAGGTGCCTTAATTTCCAAAATATTATTGCAATTATAATGTTACAAAAAAATTAGACATTCACACACAAACATACACGATTAAATTAATTTTATGTTAGTATAGTGAATTGTTATATGCCTAATTGGTTAAGTGTAACTAAGGCAATTTTAGCTTTTAACTTCGGCAACTCAACAGAAAAATGAAATAAATAAAATCGCTGATGACATACAATTGGACATATCCAATCATCATAGGGCCTGGGAGGTTCGGACAATCGCCGTGACGTCAGAGATCGCGTGCACCAATCAACATATCTTAGTGCTAGGACAGGTTGGGATAGCAAAGATGTAGACGGTTCCAGAGTTGTCTGTCTATGTTGAGTGTTTACAGGCCGTTCAGCATAAAGTGAGAACTTTTGAAACACTACTTTTTTTCTTTCCTATAATTTGTAGTTACCTGTCACTTTTTACTATGAATAAGTCACCTTAGATAACAGTGTAAGTTCATAGACTGCATTATAAGTTACTCATGAGTTATCATCTGAAGTCAATGTTAATAATTTTTTCAAATTGTTATTTTAGACAGGATGGTATTCAAAAGTGCTGACTAACATGAACCACCTATAGCAATATTGTATTAATACACGTTACTGCAACAAGGGGAGGGCGGTTGGGGGGGGGGGCAAAGGGGCAGAATGCCCCGGCCCCTCACCCTAAATTCTGAGAAAAGAATTTAGGCTATATTCTTTCTTTTTCCAGCTGTAAGATACGCCATGAGTATAATAGTTTTACTATGTTTATATTGCTGGAAAGATCTGTAACATACTTTAAAATGTTGTTAATGCAAAATATGCAATAATTACGTTTACAATAGTTACAAAAGAGGCCGGAAAATTTATTCTTAAAAGTTGTATTCCTGCTTTAGGGAATAGTATGTTGCTGGGGCAACTGAATGGACACAGGTTGGCAGCCGTGGTTAGTCGCTCACACAAAAGGGCGTCCAACTTTTTTTAGGGCCTATACACAATTGATTACTTTATCATTCGTCTTTACGTTTCCGTTACTATTAAGTATTTTGTCAATATACAATACAAACTTATACAGTAACAGTTGGAAAACTATTTTTGAGGATCTGTTTGAAACGATTTTATTGTCATACAAATCATTATATTTTTGCCATAAAAGCATTTAATGTAGATAGTTCAAAAATAAGCCCAGTTATTTAAATATTTTCAATTTACGATAATATTTTGCAGAACACAAGCAACGCAATCTATTGACGAAACTTACAGTTCATTTACAAATACTTCTCGAATGCTATTTTCGAATACATTAACGACATTCCTTTTATATTTTTCAATGAATTCCAAGTGCTGGAGAGTAAATCGATTCTCAGAAATACAGATTTTAAATTAAAACATACATAAGCAGCTGTTATTTGCAAACGGCCATCTTGACTTTTACTTTAGGTTTTCAGTTTATCGAAAACGTAAAGTCAAGGCAGCTACTTTACGTTTTGTGGCACCATTGTGTACAACCCCATAAGAGGCCATGTATTGAAAGCTATTGTAAGGTCAAATGCTAAAGTTTTCAGTTGTGTAGAGGCCTTTAATTTGCATTTGGAATCTAAAATATGCGCGGTTTCCGGTCGTCACGTCGAAGTTCAGTTGTTTAACATGTGTGCTGCCATCTGTCACAAAACATGAATTGACGAGCTACTAAATATGAAGTGGAGGAAGAAAATCAGGTTAGAAAATATAAAAAAACACGTCGTTGGTACTGCAAAGTATTTTTCGTGTTACTCTAGCGAATTAACGTTCACTATTATAAATTAATACAACATTATAAAGTGCAACTTACAAAAAAAGGTTTTCAGATTTATAAAATGAAAATACTTGTATATTATTATGGCTCCTGTATTTATTATGTTTGTGTACACAACTAGTACCATTTACGCTGGACAAAACTAGCAGGGCAGTAATTTATTTATCAGTAAACCAGTCTATTTATTTCTCAGCTTGTCGAGTCACGTGGCCATTTTGCTAACATAATGCATATAACTTCTGGAACACAACCGCAGGTCCAAGAATTCGAACAGAAAAAACGAATTTTTACTTTGAATTACTCAAGTTTGGACGCTGTGGTTATACTACTAAGTTAATGAATTAAAAACTGTTGCATACACTAACCATTTATGTAAAGCACTATGTATAAATATAGAACAAAAAAACTACACATTTTTCCTTTGAAAATATTTTTTAGGCCTATACTTTTTGTCAGTCGCAGCTTATTCTTCGCCCGTTTTGATAGTGCTTTAATGTTGGTAGTATGTACCGTACTACATATATGTCACTACTACCAAATTCCTTATATTATAAAAGGTAATTGCTACTTCGTAAAGCAAACATGAATAAAAAAAGGGTTCTCCACTTATGACCTTGCAACGTGTAGCTTGTCTCCTTGTAGGTATAGGTCTCATGCCAAGTTCAACTTTTTAAAAACTCAGCTGTTGCAAAAATGGCACTGAAAATATTAAATTTAATACTAATTATTTCAAACAAAACATCTAATAATTTATTTTAAATAATTATGAGGTGCCATTTATAAAATGTGGAACTTGCCCTATTGCACCAATATTCTTGACGCAAGCAGTAAAATTATGGCAATACTTCCGTTATGAATGATGTCACATGTAGGCCTAGCCTACTTTGAAAATAAGTTTTGTGATATAATGCTTCACGATCAGTTTTTTTTTTTTTTTTAGGACAACGCAATTTTTTTCTTTATCACATTCACAAAGTAGCCTATGTGACACAATTTATAGTTCGGAATACGATTTTTTTACTCCTGTTAACACTTGACTTGCACAAACAATAGACGTAAAAATTTTAAAAAATATTTTTGATGGTTGTTCGAAATATAGTTATTCTACCCTAAGTTACGCAAATTAATTATTATGCTCCTAATCATGCGTGGACGGGTCACGGCAAAGACCCACCTTAATTTTTCGTGCAAGTTAATTTGTGATTTTCCGCTAATTGTCCCAGTGAACGTTAGACCTCTTGGCTAACAAACTCGTTTACGGAAGTTAAGTTAAATATTCAGGTCATGATAACATGTGTTTTATTTGAGAGGAAGTGTGCAACGAATTACTCCTACATACTGTACTTTTAGTCAAAACACACATGGTTGCGTGCTGTAGTCATATGAATAATATTAGTGTACAGTTGTATGTAAGAGTAAATGGCGTAATGTGAAGTGACATGTACTGCAAAACACAGGACATTTTTTTGTGACTTTCCTGCCTTTTTTTCCACCAAACTTTCAAAAAGTTATTTATTGTGTGTTTCAAGGTCAAATATATCAAGAGGAGGGAACAGGTTAAATGTTTATATGTTTTCGCTCATGTATACATCTTATTGGTGCTCAACAAAATGATGTGTTTCATCACACATAATTTTGTTCTAACTGGTTTAGAAGTTATAGGCAGTATGTCAGAGCAAACTCGATACACGTAAACGAGCTGGAGCTCCGATTGGTACGTTATAGACATATGTACATTAATTATTTTTTTTTTAGTATTGCAGAAAGTTATGTACCATCAAATGTGGATACATTGACTCAGGTAAAGTTGGCCATTTCTTCTATAAATTACACCATATTAAAACATTTTGAGTCGGTCTGTTACCTTTGCAGTTATAGTATCTACATATGATGTTAGCCTGCTGTATTTAATAAGCTGGCTGTTATAGGCCTTTCAAGTAAAACCACACATTGGCAAATAGAGCGCTTTAAAAATCCGTCACAATGTAACGGCACAATAACTACGAATCAGCTAACTAAAGTGAGTAATACAGTTCGTATGAATGCCAGTATGGTTTATTTTAGCAGTATCACAGGGGTTATTTTAACCCTTAGGTTATAAAGTTATTCCATTCAATATGTTTATGTCGTTTAATGAAGAAATATCAAATTTTTAACTAGGTGTATCAAATGAAATGTGGCTTTTTTAATAACTCTGTTCCAGTTACCACGTGACCTAAAATCGAACGTGTATATTCTGTTGCGTATAACTTCAGAAAAATTCGTCAGTTCTGATGGCACTTAGTACTTTTTAAGTGTTCTAGATGTCAGTAGACCTTTTTAGTTCTAAAATTAACCTGTCTGTTTCACCTTTTGTAATGTAAATTTTTTCTTGTATTGTGGCAGATATTACAAAATCCTGACAGTTACTGGCATTGCCAATGGTCACAAGTAGCCATAAAATTTGACTGAAGTTTTATGAAACAATAGGCACATCATTACCCTCACTGGGTAAAAATTAACCCATTTACGTACTTGGAAAATAAAGCAGAGTAATTTTGTCGGTGAACTCAGCGACAGTACATGTAGGCTGCTCATAAAGTATCCAGTTTTGACGACCATCCAGAAAATAATTATAATAGTTCAAGAATAGGCCTATGTTTTACTGTGGTCCCACATGGTAACGTTTGAAGACGGTGAAATGTAGGCACTGCTTGTATGATTGTGGTAACCAGCAGCGAAAACATTCTAAAATTAATGGAATGGAAATTAAGTCCGTACTTTACCGTGAATCCCCTATAAAATCTTGAAGTTCACACGTGCTGATATTCAGTGAAAGTGATCGCCTCAGCTAACCACATGCATAATTTGGTATAACTGTCGAAGAGAAGTTATGTTCTTCTAAATTCTTACTTTAGAAAGTCCTGTGTACCGGTTTTAAAGTTTCTGCGTTTTACGCTTAGGAACAACGGGGTGATAACGGCATATTAATGTCAGTCCAAACAAACATTTTAGTAATTTTCGATGGGCATCAAATCATGCTTCTAACAAGAACGATGCATTTTTAAAATTATAGAAGCATAGTCTGAAGTATGTGATCTTTTCACTGATTAAAGTAATCGGAATACGTTCAACGGTTTCTTGTAAAAAATAATAAAGGTTATACACTACAACACCATCCTTGCGCCAGGTACGTAGGCTATTTTGTATATTACATTTGACACACACTTCAAATTATGTCTCTATTTTGGTTATATACTGCTCACAATAAAATGAACACTGCTTAAAATTTTCTTTCGGCCATTTTGCAGTCATCTTTAATATGTTTGACTTGAAAACTTCCCTGGAACAAAAAACCAGTGTAAATGTTTCACCAGTCTCAAAACTTATGGGCCCGAGTTTCTCGGCTTTCGAGAGAATTATTTTTTTAAATCCATACGAGAGTCAATATCGTAAAATTGCTTCGTAACTTTTTTTTAAAATTGGCTTTACTATGCAATGTAATTTTTTCGAGACAAACTGTATGATGAGTATAGCTAATTTATAAATTAAAAAGAAATTTCGTTAATTAACTAATTAGCAACTATTTCGCAGTCTTCTGACTCGACAAAATTATAGTATGCAGTTTAAATCAGTCATAACAAAATTAAGAAGCGATTTTACGATATCGGCTCCCATTAATGTTTTAAAAAATAATTGTCGTTAATGCGAAGAAACTCGGACCCATGCCCTTAACATACTTGGGCCAAATAAAATACAGTTTTTGAATCTTAAAAGTGTTGCGGATTGCTCAGTTTAAAGTGAACAGACTATACCTAAAAGTGTTCGTCACAACACGACCTATGTGTTTCCGGGATATATAAGGTCCGATGCATACATGACATTCGGCCTTTTGTCGCCCTATGCACACATTTGACAGACGAAAACCGCTTAGGCGGTGTTTTTTTTTTCCAGCTTCCGGTGCGAGAATAATTCACGAGGCGAAAGTAGTGTTAGTGGGGTGGGGGGGGGGGGATTTATACGCATCGCGAGGCACGCACACACGCAGTGTACAGGACGAGCGACTGTTTCAATATTTAATGGTACAAAGTAGCTTTCCATGTTGGCAGGCCCGAGTGTGTGTCGACCTACAGTCTGTGCCGTAAGTTAGGTTCCCTCGCTACAAGGAGTTGTTTTTCACGTCCGGGGTCACCTTAAGAGTGCGTGGTAGATAAATAAACGCTGAAAACATCAATTGATTTCTACGCATTTTTCGAAGTCAATATGGATAAAATACTCAATCACAATCCTAGGTAATGGTATTTGCAAACTTTATGAGTAAATATTTATCCAGAATTACTTATTCGTTACGCGTGATCTCTTGCGCCGCAGTTAAATGCACGAGGTTCCGGCGTCAGGGATTGTGCCTCAGACGTTCGTAACACAGAAAACCGTTTTGTTTAAAAGTCGGCTAAAACTATTGTGTAGGATTGCTATTGTTTAATTTTAGCAAATTGGCTTCAGTAAACCTACAGTTATAGATTAATGCTTTTAGCGTTGAATTATGTACCACGCCCTCTTAAGAGGGAATAGACAATGATTCAATTTTCTGTTTTTGAGCCATAACTTTTATTGTAATTGTATTATCAAAATGTTCTTTTCGACAAAGCATAGGAAATATTCTTGGAAAACTGCTTGGCATAATAAATAGTGAAACCTTTCATTAATTTGTCGTGCAGAATCATTGTAAGAGAATTCTTGAAAGTTAACCCTTGCAATGATTCTGCATGGCAAATTAATGAAAGATTCCTATTATTTGTGTCAAGCAATTTTTCGTGAGTATATCCTATGCTTTGAAGAAGAGAATTTTTTGATAATACAAAGCTGAATAAATTATATGGCTCAAAAACTGATACTACAGTAAAATAGTCTAACACTCTCACTTAAGGCTCGGTTTCAGTCGCCATATTGAATTAAATTGTTTTTCACTTTTTTGGAATTCTGAGAAGAAAATTGTTAAATATGTGATTATACCTCTAGTTATATTTACATTTCGCTACAGTACAGTCCTGGCGATTTAGCTGCTAACTTATAATTACGCCGCAATTTGTCGGGTAAATTTTGAATATAAAAAAATTTGCCACGCAAATTGCGGCGCAATTAAAAGTTAACAGCTAAATCGCCAGGACTGTAATGTAGCGAAATTTAAATGGAATTTGAGTTACAATCGCATATTTAACATTTTTCTTCTCAGAATTCCAAAACAGCGAAAAATAATAAAATTCAATATGGCGAATGTAACCGAGCCTTAACTAGCCTCTAGGCGCAAATCACTGATGTGGTGAGCCTAATTATTCAAGATAAAAGTGTATTGTACACGCCTATTTCATTTAAAAGACTGCACTAAAATTTTCATGCCTAAATTGGAACGCAAAAACACCCATTTTCGGCCGCTAGAAAATCGAGAATCTGCGTAATTTTATATTTGTATGAAACAGTGTTAGTTTGTAGATGTTACATGGCTGTAGACTATTCCGTTACAAAACAATTAGCTCAGCCAGTTTTCCCATAAGGGCATTTCAAATTTTGCATGTTTTTAGTTCTTACATCTCACGAAAACCACTCAATATCATGAAACGAAATAGTTTACAATGAAACTACGTGTCACTGGTGTATACATATAAACACTTTCAAACAATGGTTTTTTTTTTATATATGTCTGAAGTGTTGACTTTTTTTTGTTACTTTTAGAAAGTTTTTTTTAATATAAAAATATTCTGTATTAGGTTTTTCTATTTTATACAATCTAGCGCAGAGATTTTCAGATAGTAAAATTATTTTTAAATGAAAACGCGAGCATTTTTTTTAAATTATGTTACTATAGAGTCCTAAATATTATCATATTAAAAATTATTTTAAAAAATTACAGTTTTCCATTTTTGTTGATTTTGTGGTTTCAAGCTCGTATTTTTATTAAAAACAGTTTTAAATTTTTTACTCGAAAGTAAAGCATACTACCGCATAGTGCTACATAAATAAACGTTCGCTGATAAAATATCTACTCGGCAAAATAATCTCATCTAATTTTGATGAGTAGTTCAGATGTTATTGACGACTGAGTATTCCAGTCTTCCGTTTGACATTGTACCTTTCAATACCCAGACATCGTCAAAATATATTTTAAAAAATTGCACCAAAGAAACAGTGATATACTAGTGTTGATCCAAGGCATTCAAGAGATACAAAACTAACAATAATAATACTATTACGGTCAGTGATATTGTTATATGGTAATTCCTTGTAGTTTTTGTGTTTTTTTTTTATTAGTGGCTGGTTACCAAAGTTCAATGATTGGCTATATAACTGAGCGAGCTATTGCAAGTACATTAGTAACAGTGATATTCACTGACGTTGAAGGTTATGAATTTTACAAGGATAGCCAGTCATAAATTAAATACATTTTAGATTAATTTTGTCGTTGCATAATATTATAAGACGTAATGTACTGCATTAGTTTGTGTCAGTATAATGTATTGTTTTAATAACTGGTTACGTGTATGCTGAATATTTACTTAATTTGTTCCTGATTACGAATTCGACAAGATTTACCTGGAAATATTCCAATATGGCTAATTACATTACCTTTCATTACGCACATTGTATTCGAAGTATTTAAGTGTAATTATGGAATAATTACGCTAATTAAAAAAAGATTATGATTATCTCTCACCATGTAATAAATACCTCTTAGTATCAATTTAGTTAATAAATACGCAGCCTACCTAATCATAAAACGTAATGTTTCCGTTAAGAGGGCGTGGTAGATAATAAGCGCTGAATTCTTCAATTGAGATCTACACTGTTTGAAAGTAAAAATAAATAAACTACAAAACAACAATCCTAGATAATGGCAGTTGCCAACTTCATGGGCAAATATTTACCCAGAATGATACATTATTTGTTAAGCGTGATCTCTTGCGCCGCAATTAAATGTACGAGAATTCGGCGTCAAAGATTGTTCTTCGGATATACCTTACTCGAGAAACATTTTTGTTCAGAAATTTGGCAAAAGCTATTGTATGGGATTGTCGTTTTTCGATTTTTGCAAATTAGCTTCGAGAAACGTACAATTCTGAATTGATGCATTCAGCACTGAATTATATATCACGCAGTCTTAAGAGATTGCCTTTATTTATTAAAAACGAAAATTGATAACTTTAACAAAAGAGGTGGCACAGCCTTAACTTCGCAAATTAAATGACAGTGGAAATAATAAATAAAACTATGATTTTAACCAGGCAGTCGTCAGTAAGGATTTGTTTGTCGTATTCGAGTTACGACGATGGGCTGAACAACCCGGTGCGAGAGATGCTCAAGCCAGGGTTCTTTGGGCAAGGATCTTTAGAAGCAGTTTCTAGCTGCGAGGGTGAAGGAAAGGCGTGTTGCCTGCAGAACTTCTCGTCTCGCCAAGCGACGTCCGATAATCTGTTTTCCCTTCCCTCCCCTCTTCCTTCATCTCTTCCTCTTCGCTTTCCTTCTCTCTCTCTGAGAGCGGCAACACCGCAAAGCCCTGCGCGCCGCATTGCCACATCCCCTTCCTTTCCATCGTCAGCGCCACACGACAGCACAGCTTTTTCTCTGCCCAGTGTAGTCAACTTGGGGGTTTATTTATTTATTTATTTGCACCCTTGACATTCAAAACACTGAACTAATTTGTTCTTTGAATATTGGGCTTGTCAGTTTGAGGTCAGTACATACAACATTACAACAAAGACAATACAGTATATAGGGACCTAGTCATCCTATACATCACACATTAAAAAGAAAACAAATATAAATAAAGCTAACATTATCTTATAGTTAAATGCTAAAATAATTCATCAATTAACGTTATAATCAAAGTATTTTTATATTAACAAACTTATTCTATTTTTATTTTTACAGTTTTCATACTAATTAAATAATTCTGTATCTCCTGCATGCTATAAAACACTCATTTTCAAATATTTTATAAATTAATTTATTAAATGTTGCAGTTTTTAGATTAGTTATTTCTAGAGCCACGATTTTATGGCGAAAAGATTTTTGCAACATTTGGTTTCGATGCGTCATGTGCACACCTGCAGCTCTGCTATATCGTCTGTGATTGGATGATTTTACTCTCACTGGCCTTGGCAAATTATAGACGTACAGACTCACAATAATCGTATTCTGATTGGTGCAGTCAAATGAGAAACGTGTCTGAACATAGAC
>PNEQ01133358.1:43054-58066 GCA_003012365.1 Medauroidea extradentata | reverse complement strand
AACTCTGAAAATGGTTGCTAACCTTAACCCCAAAACTGCTACATCAGAGATTAAACCTGATATGAAGCAAATACTTGTACATATTTGGGATTCCCTGTTTACATATACAGTATTATTAAATAAAAGTTTATATTACAGTCTGACCTAAGAAAATGCCCTGTTAAGTTGTAAAATAAAATATATGTTTTAGATTTTGTGCTTAATTTGTCTTGCCTATACTTCAGTTTGTATTTTTATGAAACACATTTTAGAAGTGATGTAGTAGCGTTTAAGAATTTAGGGGGTTTCTGCACGAGTTTAGGGGGAAAATAATTTAATAGTTGGCTACACTGCCTCTGCCGCAGTCCCAAGCTGGGAGTGGACACACTACAGGCGTTTATGAGAATTCACTAGGGTAGGATACGTCAGCCAAAATTCCAAAGGTGTTCAAAATTAAACCTGAGTGCAATACACAGGAGTTCAAATTGTCGACTGATGGCCTTACCACAACAAATATTTAGGCGCGTTCTACAATGATACTGAAGCGTACGATTACGGACACGGATGGCGGAAACGTAAGAAAATACGTAAGATACTTCCGTCTGCTAGTCTACAGTACACACGGAAACGTAACAGATTGTTGCTTCTTGCATTTAAGGCCACGAAAACAAACGTGAATTAACGTTGCCGTTTTTAATAACAATATTTGTGGCAAAAATATGTACACAGTATTAAATGTTGAGGTTATATGCTACTTTGTGCATGTGATATTTCAGGGTTGCTACAAGTCTGAAAAACTGGGAGAACCTGGAAAAGTCAGGGAAATTACTTCTGATAACTGGAAATTCAAAATTGTAGAACAAATTTTAGGCTTAGCAATAGGAGTTTGCAGGCTTTTGCATAGTCGTTGTCTAGCTTACTAGCTTGACTTCTGGGTTGGAGTCGCATCTTCATGGCTGCAGGCTTAGCTATTGACTTTTGGACAATTGCATAACCATTCACTGTATGAAAATGTTATCTTAGCAATTAATTTTAAAAATAGTTCCAGTTACTTATAACTTATTACAGTTCTCTAGATTGTGATAACCGAGTGTGTCTAACACAAGTAACTGTCTGTAGTACATTTATAAAAAGTTTTTAAAACGGTCATGCAAATTTAATTTATTTGAACATTTTAAGTTAAATTGTCATGATTTTTAATTCCACAAAAAAGACTGGAAATTCACAATTTTTGTCTGGAAAGCCTGGAAAAGTCAGGGAAATTTGATCTAGAAATTCTGTAACAACCCTGTATTTGTTTAAAATTTGGTTAAGTGTAAGAGAAGGCACTTTAGCCTTAACTTCGCCAAGAAAATGAAAGACGAAATAAATAAAAATGGCGGCCAGCTGCACAAGTCTGAAAAGCAAATGACTAACGTTATACATACTCGATTCTTATTGGCTACACGGATTCACTGACACGGAAGAGTTGGGAGTTGACCAGCTTTGTTCCGTGAATCCGTACGTATCCGCATCCGCATACGAGCGATTGTAGAATAGATTACGAGGTCTTACGTTTCCGTTTTCGTGATTCGTATCCGCGTACGTGTTATTGTAGAACGCGCCTTAGGGACCTGAAAAAATCCGCGTTTTCTTTCTGGCTCAAGCTAGAACTGAAACAACCGTAGGTTAGTGTCACATTTGCAACTGGTCCTTGGCTTATTTGTCACGTCTTGGAAGTCGCTGAGCTAATGATAGAACGTAACTAAATGCAGGCCCATATCACTGTATCAACGAGCAGCTAATAAACAGTTGCTCTCTGCTTGAATACAGGTCAGCGAACTCGCGAATTTTTCCCGTCTCTACTAATATTTCATAAAAATATATAATTATGATTTAATCGCACTTGAACAGCCTCTAGTCCCATAGGGAAAAGGATAATAGCAAAGCACTTGCACGCCATCTGAGTGGCTTGCACAGAGAGGCGATAATACATTACATACGTGGGTTAGTGGCAACCTTACCGCTCCTACCTCTCACTCACACAACGTATTTAGGAAGGTCCCTCAAATGGCGGATGTTGTGACTGGTGTTGTGGATGAGCGTTTTATTTTCTGTTGAGAATAACACAGCCTACCTAACATTCTTGTTTGGATACATTTTGTTTCAAATCGCGTATTAATTATAATTTGAATACTTAGTGTATAGTTAACTTGGTTAACGACCGTAACGGTCGTGTTGTCGAAGGTTTAAAACGGGAACTACAACGTAAACGAATTCCGTTGTCACGCCACATGAACAGATTGTTATTCTTACCTCAAACCCATATTAAAACGCCAGTTTTACTGGCTTTCATATGCTATGGCTGTAGTTTTTATTTTGTAAATGTACAACGTTGCGTTCTATTACAGAGAAAAGTCGTTTATTTATATTTTTAATAGTTTTAAATTGTGATTGAGGGGAGGGGGGAAGACAATCCAATGAGCCAATTTACGGCTCGGTTTCAGTCGCCGTATTGAATTTTATTATTTTCAGCTTTTTTGTAATTCTGAAAAGAAAAATGGTAATTCGGCGACTATACCGCAAGTTCTGTTTACCTTGAGCTACAGTACAAGCAAGGCAGTAGAGCTAGTAATGTATAGTCAGGTCGCAATTTGTCGGGCAAATTATGAATACATAAAAAATTGCCACACACTTTGCGGCGTAATTATATGTTAACAGCTAAATCGCAAGGTCTTTACTGTTGAGAAATGGAAATAGAATTTGATGTATAATCGCATATTTCACATTTTTCTTCTTAGAATTATAAAAAAACCGAAAATATAATAAAATTCAATATTGCGACTGAAATCGATACTTAAAAAGAAGTTCCTAACGGTTGAAAATTCACTTAAAACATACGACTTATAAAATGTAGTTACAAATATTAAAATGCACGTATTTTTATTACACGAGAAAAATTCGCAGCACGGCCGGTTGCAAACAATATATTTCCCGAACATTATCTTACAGTAATTTTCAAATTATAATGTACGTGGACTGTTTTCAGAAAATTTTCCTTGAAATTGACCAGAAGTTTGAAAGAGAAATATAGCTCACAGCTCATCTTATTACTTGGAAATTTTGTTTTTAATTAAGTCCTGCCGAATTAGTTTTTGTTTGTCAAGTTTGCATTTCGTATAGCAATTCTTATGTAACATGTTATGTTTATATAGCATTAAGTTCTGCACCAGTAGTTGCATTACTCTATGGTTCTAAACACGGAAGGTGAAACTTGCTGAGGATACACAATGCAATTCCATTTTTAAAAAATCCTAAAAAAATAACGATAAATTTCCATTTTATATGGCCATTTTAAAAAAAATACAAAGGGACTTAGTTGTGTGGTTAAATCTTTTAGCACATGACTCTTGCTATCTAATTTCATTGTAAATTATGTCACTCGAGTAAGTCAGTTGGTTTTTCGTATTAGCATGTTCCCGTAACTTACAAATTTTGACTTGCCGCTATGGGAAGACTATGAGAGCTAAAATAGTTTCACGAGTGGGAAATGTAGTCAAAAGTAACGTCTGTAAAATACACTGTCGTACAATTATAATATTATGCAGTTTTGCCACGTGAACGCACTTAAGAGGTTAAATATTTATTACTACAAAGTATAAACCTGCATATATAGTCTTTTTTCTGCTGACTAGTTTGAAAGTTGTTTCCACTTGTTCGACGTCTCAAATTAGCATATCATGTCGTGGCTTGCAGCGTGTAACGGTTTAAGCTAATAATTATAATTTCCACCGTAGAGTTACCAACCGCACATAAATCAATCAAATACGTAAGTGACGTCACATTAAGGCCGATAGCCAATGCCATCATAGATTTATTTATGTTATATACGTCTTCAGTGGTGCAGAAAATTAAGGGATTAAAACCACAAAATCATAAAAATAAAAAACACAGAGTTTTATCATTCTTAGTACGATAATATATAGGACTCTAATACAACCGAATTTCAAAAATATTTGCGTTTTTATTTTAAATTAATTTCAATATATGTACACTACTCGCGCAGAGGTTTTCTGAGAGAAAAATTATTTTAAAATCAAGAGGTGAATATTTTTGAAAGTCGGTTGTTAATAGAGTCCTGGATATTATCGTACTAAAATTATCGTTTTCCATTTTTATGGATTTTGTGGTTTCAATCCATTTTTCTAAGTGCCGTTTTTAATTTCTTTACTTGAAAGCAAAGCATATACCGCCCAGTGCTATATAAATAAACGTACGCTAATACTATATCTACTCGGCAAACAAATCCTATCGAATTGTGAAGAATAGTTTAGATTTTATCGACTATTGCCTATTACAGTCATTCGCTCGACATCGTTTCTTTTCATACCCATTTGTTAAGCATATGTAGTGTGTATTCAAGTGAAGTCCAGTCTGTTCCCAAATATCGGCAAGTTCGGGATGAAGCAAACACTTAAAAAGCCCTACTTACTTTCTATTTACATCCAGTTAACAAGTCCAAACGAGACCGTTGCAATCAGTGAATGCAGCTACCTTACAACATATTACTGACTGATGAACCTGTAGAAATACTAAAGATCAGATAACGGGCAGGTGAAATTCACTGAGAATAAGTATAAATGTATTTTATATCTGTAACATTTAGTCACTGAAGCAATCAACATGGTTTCACTAACTTCAACAGTTGCTCATTCTTAATCGAAACGACTGGAATCTCACCGATTTCTTACTGATTCAAGCTTAGAGAGTTGTAACGTTCCGCTGCATGCAAACACAAACATTGCTACGTGCTTCTGTTTACACGGTCTGTAAAATGTACATCACACTGCGCCGAAGACATTAAATACGCACGTGATCAATAACAGCTATCGATAATTGTAGGTTATTATAAATACCTGCACGGTAACTTAAGGATGTTCAAGTGCGATAAAGTCATAATTTTATATTTATATGAAATAGTGTTAATTTTGTTGACGATACGTATGAGTGCAGTTTCCTCTTACGAAACAATTTTAGTTGGCGTAGTTTTATCATAACGGTGCGTCAAAGTAAAAATGTGCATGTTCTGCTGCCATGCAAAAATGCTGAAAACGAATTGACTTACGTACGTGAAATAATTCACAGTGAAATAACATACTATGGGCTACGTAATAAAGCATTTGGAAATATTCCGCGAACAGGTTTTGTATTTTACTGAATTTGCAAATTTTTCTGTACTTTTGCATTTTTTTTTAAATTCAAAATACTACGTCGTGGTTTTTTAAAAATGTTTTATTGCGTAGCTCGTGGGATGTAAGTTCGTAGTGGGTAATTTTGTCTAAGCAATTTAGTTGGTTTTCACTATTTGCATGGCCACGTAACAAGCAAATTTTGACTTTGACGCCCCATTATGAGAAAACAATGAGGGCTAAAATTCTTTCGCAAGAGTAAAATGTACTCACAAGTATCGTCTACAAAACTAACAATATTTAATGAAAATATAAAATTACGATTTTATCACACTTGAACACCCTTAAGAGTGCGTGGTAGATAAACAAACGCTGAAAACATCAAATGATTTATATGCCTTTTTCGAAACCAATATGGATAAAATACTTAATGACATTCTTAGATAATGGTGTTTGCCAACTTTATGAGTAAATATTTACCCTAAATTACTAATTCGTTACGCGTGATCTCTTGCGCCGCAGTTAAATGAACGAGGTTCCGGCGTCAGAGATTGTGCCTCAGAAGTTCGTGGCACTGGAACAATTTTGTTTAAAACGTTGGCTAAAACTATTGTCTATGATTGCTATTGTTTAATTTTCGCAAATTGGCTTCAAGAAACCTACAGTTATAGATGAATGCTTTTAGCGTTGAATTAGGCCTATGTACCACGCCATTGTAAGGCATGTTTCTGCACGTGAGCTCTTGAGAGTTCTATACGGCAGGCGCTAGTTGCCGCATCTGAGGTACGAAAACAGTCAGCCAATAAGAGCTAGACTGACTCGTGTGTCAACGACGGTGTCGCCTTTATGTGCGGGGAGAGAAAACAGCGTGCAGTGTTTGGTCGTTGGCTGTTTCCTACGGGACATTAACTGCGGTCCCTACTTTATTGCTGACCGAAACTGCATGCGGCGCGTGATTTTCTATTTTTGTTTTACGATTCTGGTTGATATTTTTTAACGCGACAACAGTCTGGGAAAGTAGTTTCTAGCCATGTTTGTATTGTTTGGTTGTTTAGAAACACATTAAAATGTCGTTATCACGCTCTACTGAATTGCATTCCCTTCCTATGAGCTCATAAATAATATTGGATAGATTTGGTGTAAAAAAACTGTGAAGTGTTGTGAGTTCTGTGTAAGAAATAAATACCATTCCTTTTCACGGGTCAGGACTTTACGTATATTAAAAACCCAATACAAAATGTTTTTGTATTTAAAAACAATTCTGAATGTAGCAAAAACTTTCCAAATAAATATAAAACATTGTTTGATTGGGTTTTTTACATACGTAAATCTATGGCCAGTGACATGTTCTTTTACTGTTAAATATTTAGTTTCGTTATGTTGATTGGTTTTCAGGGGTGTATGAAGTAAAACCATACAAATTTTTACTTTGTGAAATGCCAGTAGGTATGGGAAAACTTGCTGAGATAATTTTTTTTGTAAGAATTCTTTTCAAGTAATGTGTACAAAACTAACACTGTATCATGTAAATATAACATTATGATTTTTCCTTCTGGGACGCCCTTCAGTAGTTCTCCATGAACTCCCATGATTTGTGTATTTACCGTTACCATCAATAGCTGCACAATGCAAAGAATATACGACAATCTCATGTTAACAGCGTGGTTATAGTGGAAAATTGTAAAAATCTTTCATGCCACCGTATTTTGCAAAATTGTAGGTACGATAGTCTGTTTCACGTAACTGTAACGTTTTTTCACATTTCTCTTCTGAGAAATGTGTTCAACAGTTACATAATGTTTCCTGGAAAACCTGGAATTATCAGGGAAATTGTGGTCACCTGGAAATATCAGGGAAATGTCAGGGAATTTTTGGTTCATCTGAGACATTTCAGGGAATTTTATTGCCTCGTTCTTTTTGAGCTTCCACAAAAACCCTAGGAATGAATATAGTGGAGTTTTGAGAGCATTATAACATTTTTATTGAAACAATTACCGATATGCAGGTGTAATTATACTCCATTGTCAAGTTCGTAGTTATTTCTGCTGAATGTTTTGTCAAGTTCACTGACTGTAGTGTCAGAAAGGACGTAAAATATTTATCTTTATTGGAAAAAGTGTTCAGTAAAATGTCGAAATATTATTTTCATACTTGCGAAAATCAGGGAAATTTTTGGTTTTCTACCAGGGAAATCAGGGAAAAATCAGGGAATTTTCGTTTTTGCAATGAGTGGCCACCCTGAGCTTTAACCCTACCTGGCTTCCTGGAAAAGCACGATCTACCCAAGCCTTTGTACAGAAGTGAAGTGTCAAAATACGGAATACTTACATGATACAGGTTATATATTGGCGTGCGCCTTTTATGATTGAAGAAAGTTTATGTAGTTGCTAAAAAATTAATGACTGGCAAATATCCAGTAGCGGACACCAGAGATATTGGCTTAGATGGGGACACGCGAAAAACGAAAGAACGTCGGTTTTGGACGTGTTATGTCGAAGCCTAACAAAAATTCTACATAATCGACCCTAACCAGAATCAGGGAAATACATATTTCATGAGTTCAATGAACTACATGTTAGACTCCACTATCCTATGTATATTCTCAAGTCCCGACCATTTGTCCATTGACAGCTAGCTTACTAGAACAACAGACTATAGGCGTATTTTAGCGGCTGAATTGGTAGTGGATTCTATGAACAGAGCATTATAGCGCTGCTGTTTACAGCAGTGTTTACAAATATGCCGCAAACAGGTTGAGGATGTTTGCACGTTTCTGACAACCGAGGTAGAAGGTAGGTTACAGGGTTTGTTCATAGGATGTTGCCATTACCATTATTTCCTGTTTTATCTCGAATAAATCTGAAATCAAAACAAACTGTGTTCAGGCGCAATATGGACGAGAATTAAGTTATTTTAAAAGAAAATGACGCAATATTAATTTTAAATTTCATCCAGCTGCACAATTAAATTACCTTCTCCAATTAATTTTGTTGTACACGTGAAAATAAGTGATAGCAGTCCACTTTTCGACAGACACATTCGTGAAGAAGTGTTTTGCTTTATCCAATTATATTCCTGATAAGTAGAGCCGCGATTTTATGGCGAAAAGATTTTTGCAACATTTGGTTTCGATGCGTAATGTGCACACTTGCAGCTCTGCTACATCGTCTGTGGTTGGATGATTTTACTTTACTCCCACTTGTCTTGGGAAATTATAGACGTACAGACTCACAATAGTCTTATTTTGATTGGTGCAGTCAAATGAGAAACGTGTCTGAACAAAGACACGCTGCCAATAACCTTGAAACAGAACTGCCGATGTGCACGTGAGTCGCTGAAATAAAGTGGGGCAAAAATCTTTTCGCGACAAAAATCGTGGCCCTACTGATAAGGCATTAGCAACAACATAATTCCGTGACTCCATGGTGGTAGCCATTTTTGGTCACTGATTTTTTTTTTTTTGCATTTTAGCTATCTCTTGCAAATGCAAACAGTTTCAGCAAACACTTGCTGAACCGCTAAAATACGCCTAATGAACGAATATACACAAATTGAGTATGTCTAGGATTGTATTGTAACATACGTGTAATTAAACTCACGTAACTCTCCTCTCCCTAATCTTAATGTAAATTATTTTAGAAGTGTCAAACATGTATTCTACTTATTTCCAGTTCCACAATTAGTCGTTTCAATGTCGCTGCAAAAAAAAAATAGATTGCAAGTAATGGAAAATAAATAATTCCTTCCGACACTACGTAGATTTAGACATTTCGCAAAACGTTCCATTTTGCTGCTAATAACAGTTGCAAATAATTTCAGAACGCAGGATGCACTATTCCTAAAACGACAGTCTTAGGTGTAGACAAACTATGCGAGAAAGTTTGTCCAAGCGGCATCGGAAGACAACCCACCAAACGGGTAACACGCTTGATAGCATAATAATGAGGTGTGTGGTTGGCGGGAGAGGACGGAATAAAAATTGGGGTGGGGGGTGTTAGGGGGTTAAGCACCCTACGCAGGCGTCATTTATGAATATGCAAGGATGTTATTTTGGTCTCGCAAGGAGTATGGCCGGTAATAAATAAGAACCAGTTTTTTTTTTCGTCCTAGGGCAAGGACGGAACGTGGAGGGGGGAAGGGTAAGCCATCGCCATTTTACACGCAGATAGTTAAGTTCGCCTGGAAATAATTATCGTGCGGAGAGGCTAGCAGGACCCTAATGGCAGCCGGGGAGGTCGCACGGGATCCCGAGGCCACGCGGACACGCAAGCCCGCCCATTGGCTCCGCGTGCGAGACTTGGCAACGCCGCGGAGAGGAGAGAAGCCCCTTCGCGCGTAACATTCGGCAACGCCGCTCCCCCACGCCACACCGTACTATTATTCGTCGAATTACACGTTCCACTCCGTGGGTTCCCCTCCACCCCCTTAATGCCCCTGAGCGGAGCGACAAAGCGAAGGGGGCCAAGGCACAAAAAACTCAGAAGTGGGGACGAGGGGCGGAACAAAAAAAAAAAAAAAGAGAGGAAGAGAAAATGAGCAGACTAAAAACCCAAGCCAGGAGCGAGCCATAGCTGGGGGGAGAACTCATTTCACTTCCCCGGGACTGGTTTGCAATGCGAAGGGGAAAAAAGGCAAGGGGGAGATGGGGACGGCCAATAAAAATGACTTCCAGGCCTGGAGATAAGAAACATGGACTCGGTATTCTTTCTCCCCGCGTCCATTTTCCCCATCATGGAGGTCTCGTCCGAGCGCCATGTCGCACCTGCGTCGTGACGGCGAATACGAGCAGGGTTGCCAGTCAGTGTTAGAGGAGTAGAAATCCCGTGCTCCATATGCAAAAGTCCCATTGCAGCACAAAATATCCCGCAGTTGAAAAAAAAATGTAATGTCTCGAGGCAGCATTACTTTTAAACTGACCGTTAATTCGTACAATATATTTCATGGGTTATATATTTGTATGTTTCCAGCGTCTTGTGCTCCTAGCCTTTGGAACAAACCCATACGGCAAGAAACACATCCAAAGAGTTTAAATAAACAAATATCTAAATATCTTACAAAAATATTTACTCACAAAAACACTTAGAACGTCACACGCAACACAACAGTGCCAAAACACTTTGCAGATATTATGAGGGTCGCATTCCGTTACTGCTGAAAACTACTGAGATTACTGAGCTTTTGTCGGCAGTATTGGGACAGTTTCAATGTTTATTAGAGATAGTGTTCGTCTCAATGAGAATAGTTTCGGAACGATTGGCAATACTGTAATACAAAAAGTTGTAAATATGAACATTTAAGTGAGCTTAATATACATAGAAACCAACTTAGCTTAAACGCAATGGATTTAAATCCAATTAGGCCTATAACCAAACACGTAGGTAATTTCGTTCTAACCTATTCTAGGAATAAGTATGTATGTGTTTATATATATATATATATATATATATATATATATATATATGTGTGTGTGTGTGTGTGTGTGTGTACATATAATTATATTGTCCTCGTAATACTTTATTCAGATTTTTGTGCATGTGCCACAGCCACAAAAATCCTGTAATTATATGCAGCCTTCGTAACACAATTAAGTTCTTCACTCATATTTAAAACTCCCGCTATCACGTATTTCACTGACACTACACAACCTCTGCAGCTCCAGTACTCTCAGTAGCCGTCTAGCCTCGCACAAGGTGCTCACACAAAAGCCCGCGAAAACGTCTTGTAGTGGTCTCAGCACTTTCGGGACTGCTGCTGACGTTGCTGAGATTACTGAATCAGTGCAATCGGCAGTAACGGAACGTAGCCGAAGCTCATAATAGCTTATCAAATAAGGTTGTGAATAAAAGTCCCATAACATTAACGTTTACAATTAAAAATCCCTTTGTCCAATTTTTAATTATTGTATTTAAAAAGTCCCACGAAATGGGACAAATCCCACGACCTGGCAACACCGAATACGAGCTTTATGTACGGGTGGAGGGTCTCCTAGACTAAACTGTCCTGTCTTTGGTAACAAAATGCGTTAGAGCTGCATAATAAAAGCGTAACGTTTCTAACATTTTGAATACGAAATGCCACGATAGGTCTTTGGTTCTGGACTTTAATACTGGCGAAAGTGTCCCGGTCGGCAGAAGCAATATTAGGCCGTAATAGAGCTGAAAGTCAGATGCCGACACGAGAGGCTATACTCTACCCATTCTAAGGTTGCGGCTAATTAATTCAAGTGAATGACAGTAAAACTTGTACACAACATAGATTTCATTTGAAATATTGAAAAATACGCGGTAACTGCGTTAGAGCACAATCACAATGTGAGGAATTAAGATATAATCCAATTGCTTTGATTCATTTCGTTAGCAATTTTTATTTCTACTGCAACCTTACAGTGGACAGAGCAAGTAACTGATGAAAATGTATCCTATTCGGTGATACAAATAAGGTATACAAATTCAAAAACAGGAAACCTGTTTATTTGTTTATAGGCTACGTATAGGCAGCTCAGTTTTTCATATGGAGGCACTTCTAGAAATCGAGTTTACCAGGTTGTTTATTTTAAATGCGGCAAGTTTGAAACCGGTTGGCAAGACTGCAAGGAGTTGTGCCGTGCTCATCCCATGACTCCCTGCAACTCCGTCCATGCGCCAGGCGAGGGTTGCTCTTAAAAGTATCGTATCCCAGTTATTTAACTTTTTAACTTAATATTGTCACGGTTCGCAGCATTCACCTGGAGCGATCAGGGAAACCATGGAAAACTGAATTCAGTATTGCCGGAGCCGGGGATCAAACCCACCTCGCTCCGGTTGTAGCTTTTGTCATTCGGGGGTGCCATAAGGCACGAGAATCGCCGATAGCATCTTTAAATTGGTGACAGGTTTCTACCTTGGGAAATTCTCTATTTTTAATTTTAAAATAGCAGAATTTACATACAAAATATAGTAGCCTATGTTACCCTGTTAGTGGACAAAATCGAGTCATTCCACTATTTAGGTACTTGAAAAGTTCCATTCGTTAACGTCTTACTAAAAAAGCAATGTTCTAAATAATATATGTGCCCTGAAAAACGTTCCTTTCTTTTTGGTTTACGTTTACAAATAGTTCCGAAAAAAATATTTAGTAAGGACATGGAGGATTATATGGCACGAGAATCTAATACATGATGTTCTGTTAAGGTCATGATAGGAACTTTTTTTACATTGGTACAAAAACTCTAATTTTTTTTAACGGACTGCTTTGGAAAAAAATAAGTCCAGGAGCAGCCATAAGATGCAGAGTTTTATGTAGTAGGTATTTTGCAAAATAATGCACAGTTCGTTCACAAACAAATTATTTCGCTTCATTTTGGCTTATTTTCATAACATAATTGATGATACTTTGTGTGCGGAAACCCGAAAAACTATGAGGTTTACAGCTACCGAAAAAATTTAGTCCAAATTATGTTTTTGACAAAACAATGTAGGGATTCTTCGATATGAAACTTATCTTGCTTTAAAAATGTTTTCAAAACCACTGTTCTGGTATACCGGGCGTGGCGAGACCACTCTGTGCTCGAGATACACCTGCTGGATGCTGGCGGGCGCCATGTTGCAGGAGGTTGGAGGAAAGTCATTCGGCTCCGGTCGGGCGATTCCGTCTCTGCGTGTTTATTATTACTCTGCCGCTGCGAGGCTTGGCTTGGCCGATGAGGAGGGGGTGGGCGGGAAGAGAATGGAGGGGAGCTGCGCGCTGCCTGGTACGATCTCCGTGGCTTTCTCTAGGCCCAGGCTAGAACCGTGTGCCAGCTTCCAGCCGCCATCTTTTTTTTATCCCCACAACATATGCGGCACGTAACCCTAACAGGGGCGTCATTTCATGTTTTTATTGTGGGAGGGAGGGCAAGATTTTATTTTCGGCGACAGTGACCTTGTTTCATATTTTTTATTAATTAAGCATGTATAAATTAGAAACTATAATAATAAAACTTCAGTTTTATGTGCATAAGTTAGCATTATTTAAATAACAAAGTACAAAAAATAAATTTTTTACACCTATAATTCTAGATCCAGGGGTATAAATGACGCCCCTAAACCCTGCGTAAGGTTAATTCTACTACAGATTAGAGAGGTTGCAAACTGACCAATCACAGTGCTTTCATGAATTTTAAGTTTATAATTTAAAACGCGAAACTGGTTTATTTTCACTTTAAAATTACGTTAAATTACTTCTGTCGTTTCCAAGCCTATTAAAATTTAATTTTACTACATTTTCCTACTTTTCTGGTCCCGTTGCGATAGCAGCGAAAACTAGCGGCAGAAATTTCCCCTGTGCCAAACTCTCTCATAAGAAAACATATTTTCTTTCTAACCTGTAGTAGAATTAATCTCACCCTAGGTATAATTCATACTTGACCAGACATTTTGAAAGCGTTGATTTTGGCGCTCTTCTATGCGATGCTTAAATTGCGTTCCCTCCTGTTTCTACAGACCCGGAAATTTTGCGAACTCATTTCAAAAGACGTTAGATTTCAAACTCCTGTGCAGGTAGAGTTACCAGACGTTCGGCAAGAGGAGAATGTATCCTCCTTTTCATGGATTTTTGTTTTGATTTAGCGGGATTATTCTTAATGCTAAAAATGTCCGGCTTTTTACAGGATGCGATATTACCTACATTAAATATTTTCTGTTTCTGTTAGTTCACAACTGCATGTTAAATTAATCTTCATCACGTTGCAATGCATATGTTGCTTGCCCTTGGTTATTCACATAACAGTATATCACGTTGTGTTCCTTGATATATTTGATATGGTTGTTTGAATACAGAATATGTTTTTAGTATTAAAATTGGTTCTTTAAATGAACATATGTGATCTTAATGATACAAAATGGTTACATTAAGACATGATAATTGATTTGTCGGTTAGAAAGAAATTGTTTTGTTTTGTTTTTTACGAAATATCCTTATGCGAGATGAATATCCTCAAGTTTTACTCTCAGTTTCTGGAAACCAAATATGTACAGGTTGATTACATTCGTTATTGGGTCACAGATAATGAAACTCTTACTTGATGACTGAGAATGAACCAATAGCAGACCTGCATGAAACACTCCCTGACTGCGGCACTACCTTGTCAGGTGTAAACTAGTCCCTCACTGGAGCAGCAGACAATGTACAAGTAGCTGAAGACAAAGTGTGCACAGAACTGTGGAGTTAAGCCGGCAGGTCCTTGAACCCGCCGCCGCCGATTCCTCATATATGCCCCCGGAGGCCGTGCTGTCGCGAGACCGAAAGCCGAAGTTTCCATAACTCGCTGGGTGTTTGTAAAATCAAGAGCACTCCGCGAAAACTTTCTGAGCATCTACCTGCTGTTTCGTGCGGTTATTTAGACACCTGTAAAAATTCAGTAGTGTCGGTCGCACGGGGGTAGCATAAGGTCTGAATGAGGGCAAGGGAGAGAAGCCAAGAGGGGGGGAGAGGTAGTACCAAATTAGCCAGCCGCCATACTGCTTTAACCTCAAAAATACACATCGTACTGGTATTTTTTATTGTAAATGAATGTATTATGCTCTTTAATTGATGTTTTGGGTTGAAAACTATATATTTTAGCCATGTTTACACACCCCCTAACTAATATTTCCTCAATTTTTTAATTAGTCGGCCATATTGATACCAGCCACGTCAAGCGTTTGTTTACACTGTAAAAAAATTTTTGGTAAATTTACTCTACATGTAATGGAAGCATATTACCTCTACAAGTGAGGGAAAATTACTCAACACGTGTCAAGGAAAGTTACTCAACTGGTAATGTAATTTTTCATTACGTATTTGCGCAAGATCTCTAGGACAATTTGACATAACGCGCGAGCGAAACTTCCGAGTGGTTTGTGTGGCC
>PNEQ01133358.1:6192-42954 GCA_003012365.1 Medauroidea extradentata | reverse complement strand
GAATATTACTCACTTTTTTTACAGTGTAGTTATACTCCCTGCGACATGCTCCATCTGGATCACGGTCGTAGAAGAACAGATCTGGACACTCGCCTATCTACCAATGTATTTTGCTTGACCCCCTTGTTGTTTGGTTGTAGTTCAAGTTACCGAGAATGTCGTACTTTTTGGCGCTGTTTTCCGGGCGGTCGGACTCAAACTCCGTCCACTTTTTCCCATTGTTAAATTTATAAAGTAAATAAAGATTACTGGAGTCTTTTCGTAAATTTGTGAACGAAGGAAGTATTTCATAAATTGATAGAAAATACGTTTTGATAGATTGTTTATCTTAGTGGGGAGGAAGTGGGCGGAGTTTGAGCCGACCGCCCTAACAGCAGCGCCAAAAACCTATAGCATTGTCGTGAACTTGGTGAACTGCAGCCAAACAACAAGGGGGTCAAGTTTCCAGGCGAGTGTCCAGACCTGTTCTTCTACGACCGTGATCTGGACCCTTCTAACATTTTTGGTCGGTCGCAATGTAACACCAAATTTACTGTAAATACGGTGCATTTGGAACGAGTTGGCTGAGCTGTCGTCGCCACCATGTACCTTCATTTGTTTCTTGATGTTTTTTTTAATGGTATGGTAAAACTTTTACCTGTGTATCAATAAAGCGATCGTATGACTTTGAAAGAAACGGTATAACGCATGCAGATGTTTACCAGACTTGTGTATAGTAACATTTGCTCTGTTTGCAATCTAAGTATGGCAAGTTCCTCGCATATTGTGTAATGTTTAATTACTTCACATTCTGTTTAGAAAGTTTTTTTACAGTGATTGACGATAACAGTTGAAAATGAAATTACAGTTTTATACGGCTTAAACACAGCAAAATAGCTTTCAAGCTAAGGTAATCTGGTATTGTAGGATGCTTCTTATTTTTATGTAGAACAGGTCAACGTTGCTAGTCCCATGACCGCGCACTGCTATGGAAAAAATTCGCGAATTCAGATATCCTCATGCTAGAATCAAATGTCCTACATGTATACACAGAGAAAAAATTTTGACACTATCAACCGTACTTAAAACTGTTTGGTCAACAATATTTAGAGATTATGGTTTATCGCGAAAATGTTTTGTACCAACATACCCTTGAAACTTCCTCAAATGTTTAGGAAGTTACTATCCCAGACGCAGTATGGGGCAGTTACCATACTTCCGTCTTGTAAATATGCAAATTTTTACAAATGTTACAATACAAGTCTGGTAACTTTAGTATGCATTTGACTGTTTTATAATTAGGTTTAGGAGTGTTGCCATGGATGTCTGGAAACTATTCAACCAAACCTACTTTCTTAGCGCTCCTATACGCACGTCAGGTATATTTACAAACTATTTTTTAGTGTGTGTAGTTTCTTGCAACATGTATGATTGGGTGATGTACGTCTGACACAACATAGCTGTCTGCAGAATTGGTGTCAAATATTACAATAGCTGAATTCTTATTGACTTAGTCAAATAAGGTAACAGCTCCAAGTATAAGGTAAAACCAGTAATCTTCTGGTAAGCTGAACGTGTGTTGAAACCCAGCAAACTGTCAAGTTTTCCCGCGATAACACATCATCTCTAACCATATTTATTTGCCTCACAGATTTAGTTATCTCAAAAATAGTGTTTAGCCCTGTTGAAAAAAAATTTTTTTAATAACATAGCCAATATTTGAAGCGTTTTATATATTTTCAGACAACAAACACTTTGTTGTATCAAATAGCCTACTTGTCTACAATATACGAAATATAGTCTGTCTCATGAAAGAAGTCCATTTTTTGACAGTTTTGAAGGCTATCGTGTGTACCAATTTCTGCAGGAAATAACTTTTAATTTTGATAAATTGCACAGTTTGAGACCCAGCTAAGTGTGTTTGTGCAAAAGTTACTTGTGGCAGAGGAAAACACTGCTTATTTAATGGAAACAACTAAAAAATAAATGCAAACACAAATGTCAAAAAGTGGAATTCTTATATGAGACAGGCTAGAACGTGTATATGATTGACTCTACCAAAACTTTTTCTCTGTGGCTCAAGCCCCTTATGTTCGTCGATTCGCTGTTGTTCCGTGAGCTTATGGACGAATGTTCGGGGGGTGGATTTACACAGGACAGTGTATTGTAACACGCAGGTCACTGAATTAGCGAATGTTTACTTTCTTAAACGTTGGTTCACAATCAAACAACACAAGCACAGAGCATATAACAGTTGAAACTGTGCGCTACCAGTCGCCTTGGGCGACAGCTATTCCTAGGGCTAGGAATATTTCGCGAGTTCAACGACCAACATGCTATAATCTATTATCCTGTGTATACCGAAGCCCCTCCATTTGTCCATTACCTGCTACTCATTCAGACAACAGACAATGAACGAATAGACGGGGATTGAGTATGCATAGGACATTGGATTCTAGCATGCAGGTCATTGAACTTGCGAATTATTCCTAGCCCTAGATATTCCCAATTTGATTCTTACTATAATGTTTAGCTAATGACGATTTTTCGACGAATCTGAAGTATTCGTTGCTGTATATAGAACAGCCGAAGGCCATTGAAACATATCTGAAGTGTAATTGTATTTGGAGAAAATAGGAAATATAGAAGCAAAGTCCCAATAAACTACACAGTGTAAAACATTACCTTACAATATAGAAACATAGTTTTAAACATTAAAATGTATTTTTCTAGCTTGTTACAAGTTGGAATCCCGTTCGGGAGGATACAGGTTCGATCCACGGCTCCGGCCATCCTGATTTCGGTTTTCCCTGGCTTCCCGAAATCGCTCCAGGCGAATGCTGCTGCGGTTCCTTAAGGGTGTTCCAGAGGGAAAAATTCACAACTCCGCCATATTGATACATGAAAAATAGTTGCTGGTTACCATAGCAATGTGTATAATGCGACTATGGGTTGACCAAACATAACCTCGTTTCTCAATACACCTACAGGAACAGTTGATTGCACTCCGCCATATTGATACGCGAAAAAAGTTGCTGGTTACCATAGCAACGTGTATACTGCGACTATGAGTTAACCAAACATAACCTAGTTTCTCAATACACCTACAGGAACAGCTGATTGCACTCCGCCATATTGATACGCGAAAAAAAGTGCTGGTTACCATAGCAACGTGAATAATGCGACTGTGGGTTGACCAAACATAAACTCGTTTCTCAATACACCTACAGGAACAGCTGATGGCACTCCGCCATATTGATACGTGAAAAAAGTTGCTGGTTACCATAGCAACATGTATAATGCGACTATAGGTTGACCATAGGTTGACTATAGGTTGACCTCGTTTCTCAATACACCTACAGAAACAGCTGATTGCACTTCGAAACAACCCCGCCATATTGCAGACTGCATAAACAAAATGGACTTGAACACTTGTCATGTTACAACTCACTTTGAAGTTGGTATTCGAGGTTTTGCGTTTGATTTTTTGTTAACTTGCAACGGGAACGCCACAGACAAATAAGGTGGTACAGGGGGACTCCCTCAACTGTCAGCTATTGACAGCTTGCCCTGCTGCCTGGTGTCCCATTACTAGGGCCCTGAAAAATTCGCGCTTTCTTCCCGACACAAGCTATAATTCCAGCAACTGCACGTTCGTGTCACTTTCGCAATTGGTCCTTGACTTATTTGACACATTCTGGAAGTCGCTGAGCCAATAACAAAAATGTAACTAATCACATGCCCATTTGACCGTGGAAGCGAGCAGCTAATGATCAGCTGGTGTCTACTTGAGAAAACATACATTCTTGGAGGCTAGCCTACTGGGCAGTGAACTCGCGAATTTTTCCGGGTTCCACCCATTATCGAAGCTAAATAGTGTTTTCATTTTGATGTTGCTAGTTATGACCGTATATTTAGAGACATGAACTTTTCGCGAAAAGAAATTTGCCTCACTTTGTGTCAGTGACTTGTGTGCACGTCTGCAGACTTGCTTCACGGTCAGAGATTGGATGTTTTGACATTATGTGTCGTGGGGTTTTACACGCAAATCACAGACGTGTGGTGTTACAGTAACCTTATTGTGATTGGTGCAGTCAAATGAGAAACGTCAGAGTTCAAAGGCACGCTGCCAATATCTATGAAGCAGAACTGCAGACGTGCACATAAGGCACTGGAACAAAGTGGGGCAAAATTCTTTTCGCGAAAAGTTCATGTCTCTACGTATATTGCTTAAACCACAATGTTATGGATAGCGTAAATGCTGAACAAAGAATGTGAAAGACATTTCCAAACAGTTATATTGAGTTTAATATAATTTAAGAAGTAAAACTGAAATTGAAAACAAAAAATCGACTCTAAATTGAAGAGGGGTTGAGAATCCTGAAAATTTCAGTTGATGCTGCAGCATCAGGTCGAGGTCACCATGTTATTGTAATATCATTAAGGGGCCCGCCTCGTGGCATATGTGTTTGTGTGAGTGAGGTATGGTGCTAAGGGCGACGTCGTATGGGCCATACAACGGTGCGTCGCCTCTTCGCTTAAGGCGTGCAGTCTTCGCGAAAAAAACAAATTTCCTATGGGATTTTAAGTGGTGACCGTATTGTTTTATTTACGAAATCACTTAAAGTCCAATGCACTGCCCTTAAGTGGTTTCACATGTGTTCGGCTAGTATATTTTCCGCTATAGTAGCCTGAAAACCCCGTTTTAACCCATTTTGACGTGCCCTAAAAGGGAATTTCTAATACATGTGTTGTCTTGAAAGTACTTAAGGGCAGTCGTCTGAAGTGTGTCTTCTTTTCGTAGAGAAACGGCGTGAACACACATGTATTAGTTTCGGTGTAAAACTTTTTCTTAAAACACGCTGCAGTGTGATTTTATGGCAACGAGGCGGGCCCCTTAAGTCACAGGATACTAAATTTCGAATCCATCAGACCAGTAAAAGTTGCTCATATCCCTTCAACAACTAGAAAAGAGCTGATGATCTTCAAACGCCTAAACAGATCTTCATAAATTATAGCTAAGAACCATCTCGATCAAGTCAGCTTTCAAACAAAAAAAAAACCGCATCAAAATAGGTCCATTTGTTTAGGAGCTACGATGTCACAGACAGACACGGTAAACTTATAACACTTTTTTTTTTGTGTTGGGGGTTGCAAAATACTATTTTTCTGCTTATTGCAATATGTCGTATGGGGTTTGGTGTTCGGTAATTTGTAACCCTCGGCAGTTTGCAAAACGAAACACACCAAATACGTCACAGGTTGTGTGCACAAAATCAGGTCACGTGACTGTTTTGAGTATTTAAAAAAAGTCCTAGTTGGAACACGGCCTCGGTTTATGCTACTAATAATGCTCCATCTGTAGTTTTTTCTTATCTCTTGCAATCAGCTATTCATGTATGTGTATCGAGAGATTGAGAATAAGGCTGGGTGACCCACAGCAAAATTAAGGGGGATTGATCCCTCTCAGATAGGTTTTACGGATTTTCTTATAAATCAGGGAATGTACACATTGTTTTACTTTTTTCACGCTGACAAGGCATAGTTTATTGTTTCATTCATTTTTTGGAATCCATATGGTATTGTTTCTGTTAATGTTGCGGCCTCTGTAGTCGCTCCCGTAAATAAAGCAATTTTTCCTTTTCAGCTGTTCCTCGTTTCAAAATAATGAATATATTATGGTTCCAGCAATTACAGAAAATCGATTAAGTTCGTATCTATGCTTTGTCGTGACAAAAATTTTGATACATCCACTTGAACAGAAATTTTCGAGAAAAAACAGACAAATCCAAGGTGGTAGGGATCAATACCCTTTCATACACGTTGCTATGGTAACCAACAATTTTTTCCACGTATCAATACGACGGATGTATCTTACCCCTTACTGTCTCTAGTCTCACACCCCTCGCCCTACTACATACGTTTATGATCTATCTGTACGTTTATCTAATCTCTGCCGCTCACCGTCCTATGATTCAGTCACACGTCCTGCCGGAGGATGGCAGGAGAGAGTTATGTCTCGAAACTGTGTTTCATACTACGCAGTCTTCAAAATGTCTGTCTCCTGGATCGTAACAGCTATATTGCGCAAATATGTAAATGTGTATTAAGAAATTATACATATAGGTTATATATATATATATATATATATATATATATATATATATATGTAGGCCTATATCAAGGCGTCATTTAGGGGGGGGGGGGGCAATGCCTCCCCCCATGGATTCAGAAGGAAATGTGTATACATTTTTGTGAATTTTGTTATTAAAATAATACTAACGTAAGCACGTAAAACTGAAGTTTTATTATAAAAGTTTCTAAGTTATACACTTACCTAATAAAACAAAAAGATGCAACAAGATCACTGCCGCAAAAAAATAATGTTTTACCCCCTCCCCTCCTCTTTAAGAAAAACCTGAAATTAATTACGCCCCTGATATATGCGTGTACATACATATATATATATATATATATATATATATATATATATATATATATATATATATATATATATATATATATATATATATATATATATATATATATATATATATATATATATATATATATATATATATATATATATAAAGGTGGTTCGGAATAAAGTGAGCACTAACTAACAAGCCCTGCTAAAGTTCTATTTTCAGCCAATTCGTATCTTTCCGGAAGTAACGGCTAACGAGAAATATCTAACCTCTCCGGGCACGTCACTTGACATTTGCGCATGTAAGATTAATTGTGCAGTCAGTATGGATCAATACAGTTTAATAAAACAGGTTATTAATTATGTAAAATACAATTATGTCTATTTCGGTTGATTTTGTTTCTGTATTGTTGTATTTAAATAGGAAAATCCATGGAACTGTATTGCCTGGTTTCGCGGCCAACCGTACAAGCAATACGGCAACTAAAGTTAATGTTAAATATTATGCAGTAACGACTGGTGATATTTTTTCCAAAGGTTAAATTTTTAGTGCTCACTTTATCTCGAATGACCTGTGTGTATTATGTATACACTCTAAATCTGAATTAGTGAATATTCACTGATTTACGCTGATGGATGGAGCAGTTTCAACAATTTTAATAAGTGAAAACAGTCACTGTTAAATTAGTGAATATTCACTGATTTATTTTAAGAGTGCCAACATCTCACAAGTGAATCTGTGAATATTCACCGTTGTCAGTCGTTTTCAAAGAAAAGTTTTCACTTATTGAATTAGTGTATAATTACTGGAAAATTTGTGGACATTCACTAATTAACTTGTGGAATGTTGGCACTCTTTATCGGAATCAGTGAATAGTCCCCGATTTCACCGTTGTTTCTCACCGATTAAATTGGTTGAAACTGCTCCATCCGACAGCGTGAATTAGTGAATATTCACTAATTCAGATTTAGAGTGTACACACACACGTACATACATAGATACACACACATACATAGGCCTAGAAAATAGTTTCCGACCACTTAAACAACCTTGACAATTAACGAGAATTGTTGTGGCCTAACATTTGATTATATTTGTTCGTATTATGCGGCGGATTTTGGTGAAGGTGAGCGTGAAAAGGGGGGCAGGAACACCCCTCTCCACCTATAACACCCCTCAAGCAGTCTAAACTAAATTTCCCGTTAAATTAAAATCCCTTGGTAGAATCGTGAAGCTGTGGAAGGGGAGAAGGGCGCTAGTCTCCCCCTTTTATCAGCCACGATGCTCTGCGGGTAGGAAGAGAGATACTGCTCGTTGAAAGAGCCAGTGTGAGTGAGGGAGGGGTAGTTTGCCCTTGCCAGCAGTTACTTCAGACGTCATTCCCTACGCTGGTTCTCTCATGACGGACTACATCTCGATCTGACCGTCAGTTACAAAACTCCGGCTGAACTCTCGTTCGACGTTCAGCTCTTGCAACTCTGCTGACACCAAGTCGGGGTTCACACTCACCTCATGTCACCCCTCACCCGCACTAAATACCTCCATGTTAAGGCTGTTCCAGTGCGATAAAATCATAATTTTATATTTATTTGAAATATTGTTAGTTTTGTAGACGATACTTGTGAGTACAGTTTCCTCTTACGAAATAATTTTAGCTTTCATAGTTTTCTCATAATAGTGCGTCGAAGTAAAAATTGGCATGTTCTGCTGCCACGCAAATAGTGAAAACTAATTAACTTACGCAAGGGAAATAATTCACAGTGAAATAACATGTCATAGGCTACGCAATAAAACATTTTTAATAAAGCCCTTGAACTATTTTTGTATATTAAAAAAATGGCAGAATTTTCAACTTTTCCCTGTAGTTTTGTGATTTTTTTTTTAATTAAAAATATTACGTTATGATATTTTAGATACTTTATTGCATAGCTCATGAGATATAATATTACAGTGAATTAATTTATCCAAGTAGGTCAGTTGGTTTTCACTATTTTCATGGCAGCAGAACAAGCAAATTTTGACTTTGTCGCACAGTTATGAGAAAACTATGAAAGCTAAAATTTTTTTGTATGAGCAAATTGTACTCACAAGTTTCGTTTACAAAACTAACACTATTTCATATAAATATAAAACTATGAATTTATCGCACTTGAACACCCTTGAAGAAACGCATTAAGAGCCCCGCCTACAAGTGCGTTAGAGGCTCGAAGCAGTAAGGTCGACGACCTTGGAGCGCCAAGCTCTGAAATTAGCGTGCAAAGTTCAGTGCACATTACGATCAGAGTTTCCCATAGGTACAGTTATTACATTTTGCAGAATTAAAAAAGCCTACATATTATTCACATGATAAATATTTTTCTGAATGCTACATCCAGCGTGTATTCATTACTAGAGACCGGAAAAATACGCGTGTTCACTGACTAGTATGTTAGCTTCCAAGAATGTACGTGAACTCCTGCAGACAACTGCCTTTCATCAGCTGCTGTCTGACACAATTAAATGGACCTGCACTTAGTTACATTGTAATTATTTGCTCAGCGACTACCACAAAGTACCAATTAAGTCAAGAGCCTATTACGAAAGTGACAGCAACTTACAGTTGTTAATTTTAATGTGTGGCAAAAAGAAATCGCGAAATTTTCAGGTCCCTATTCATTAAGTGTATTACATTTACATGATGTCCATAAAGTCTTTCCCTCATTACAAAACTTCATAACATAAAAACTACAAATGGTAGCTAAGTGCAGTTTGGACGAACACGTAGTAACTCATAAAGTGCGCCATACTACACAACTTCGACATGTGCACCTTTTGGTGGCCCGTAAAACACCAAGGCGATATTCAATTTCTTGCCACGTTTTCGTCAACAAGTCTTCAGAAACAAAACAACCGCCTCTTGTATCCGCCGAATCAATGTCCCAACATCAGGGACACGTGTTGCATACACTTTATCTTTGACAAATCCCCAAAGGAAAAAGTCGAGGGGGGTAACATCAGGTGATCTCGGTGGCCAGGATGTTGGCCCATCGCGTCCAATCCAATGGTCCGGAAATGTTCCATTAAGGAAATCACGGACATGCAATACCCAATGTGATGGTGCACCATCCTGTTGGAACACAACCCAAGGTTGAAATTCTAGTAGCTGAGCTGCTGCATGTCCAGGTAGATGTTCGCTGAAATTGAGTGATCTGCAAAGAAAAACGGCCCGATAACTTTGTTATGCATAAGGGCACACCAAACATTGACTTTCGGAATATTCCTCTCGTGTTCCAAAATGGAATGAGGATGTTCGGACCCCAATATACGCACGTTATGCCTATTCACTTTACCTGACGTAAGAAATGTTGCTTCATCGGAGAAACACACACGCTGTAGATAGGCATTATGAGCAACAATACGATGCAACATTTCTATCGCAAATGCAGCGCGACGTTCGTGGTCGTTTCGTTGCAAGGCTTGAACAAGCTGAACTTTGTACGCATACAAATGCAGTCTTTTGTGCAAGATTTTGTGCGGCGTTGCACGTGGAATACCAAGTTGACGTGGCGCCTGCCGTGTTGATGTGGAGAGGTTTCGTTGGAATGCTTCCTGTACAGGATGGACAGTGTCATCACTTACAGGAAGGCCTGTTCGTGGACGATGGCACACACTTCCAGTCTCTTTAAATGTCTCAAACCACGCCTTTATGCTCTTATGATCAGGTGGTGGGCGTCCATACTCTCTTCGGAAATTGCTCTGCACTGTAACAGGAGACCTGCTCTTGTGATACCACAGCACATACGTAGCCTTTAATGTATGGCCACCATTGTGCCTTTCACTCTTCACACACCACCTACTTGAAACTTTATGAGACATGTTCGTCCAAACCTCACTTAGCTACCATTTTTAGTTTTCATCTTATGAAGTTTTGTAATGAGGGAAACACTTTATGGACATCATGTATATTTAAATATGATATTAGTATTAGTTGTTGGCCAAGAGGTCATCAGATTACATTTCGAACACGAGTAAACTTACTTGGGGTAATATTCCATACACCAAAAACTTGAAATTTTGAATGACCTACCCTACCCTCCTAAATTTTCATAAGCGACTTTTGTTTCACTGGAGGTTATCTACTGGATGTCTTAGGCGCAACCAGTGTTGCCATGTTTCCTGAAACAAAATTCCCAGCAGTCTACTTCAAAAATCCTTTTTAGCAGTAAAAAATGTATACCCATCACATTTTCTACTCATTTCCCACTTCTTGCCAGACGGTCCTACTGCTTCGGTGACACATATTACAACTTAAAGTAGGAAGTAAAAAATTAACATCCAAATATACTGCAGTAGGAAATATTACGGTGACCCAATATACAACGAACTAAACATAGACGTTCACGCATGTTGCCAATATGTGCATCAATTACAAACACGAAAATTTCACATTTAAAGTGTATTTTATGCAGGTAAGTTACAAATAAAAATATATATATATTGTTCCGTAGAAAATCGCTCAGATCAGGTTATTATCTTGCAATCAGTTTTCATGCCATAGAAATTAAACCTTATACGGAGGAATTTATTCCTCAACCTGGCAACACTGGTGGATGACAGGCTAGGTGCCGTGCGGCTGCGCCTCTGTACAGCACGCTGTTCTACGACAACCGCTGCTATTCGAACAATGGTGCATAGCTGCGTGTGTGTGTTTTCTCCTCTAGGGGTCGACGTAGACGAAATAAAGACTTAAAAATGGTCGCGCTGGAAAAGTCTTCCTCTCCCCGTATATTATTCCTGGGCCCCGAAAAAAACTGGTTTTATTGGCGGTGACCCCCCCTCCCTTACACCATCCACTCCTTTCAGCCCCACCTCCTCACGCCGGAGAAAACTGGTCGAGTCACTCGAAAGTTGGAGCGGGGAGGGAGGATGAACTGGGGACCGGCGCAAAGGCCGTGTCTACCGACTGTCTGGGGTTCCACCCACCTCCCGCACCCCCTCCTCGTGTCTTCCCACTCCCCTTCCCAATAAGCGACCCAGCAGACGAATTTAAATTACGGCGAATTTCACTGTTCCGGAGCGCGATGTCCTTGATAGTTTATTTGTTTGTTCTCGGTTGAATTCATTGGTCAGGCCTCGGCGTGTTTACAACTGGCGCAGGCTCTTCACGCTAGTGTGAACATTATTTATAAAAAAACAGCTTTGCCGAGAATAACAAATAAATAAATATTAATACAGGGTGATCAGAAACAACTGTAATAAACACACCACACGAATCCTGGGCTAAATTTTCGGGCGAGTGATCTGCGATACTACTGCACGCCATTTCAATATCTTGTGGTAGAGGCGATACAGCACCAGATGAGCCGGTCAACATCACCCTAGGCGCCGTGCCTCACTCACACAAACACACTGCCAGTAGGCGGGCGCCTTAAAGGTGTTCTAGAGAGAAAAAAATTATAATTTTATATAATTTTATATTTGTATGAAACATAGTTTTGTACACGATACTTGGAAGTACATTATCCTCTTACAAAAAATTTAGCTCAGCCAGTTTGCACACAATGGCATTTCTAAGTCAAACTTAGCATGTTTTAGTTCATACATCCCCCCCCCCCCCGAAAACCAATCAACGTAATGAAACGAAATAATTCACAGTGAAAGTACGTGTTACTGTCTAGGGCTTTACACATATAAAATCCCATTCAAGCAATGTTTTGTATATTTTAAAAATTTCGGAAATTTGAAAACCTATTTGCTACTTTAAGAATTTTTTAAAATACAAAACTACTTTGTATTCTGTTTATTGTTACTTAAATACCTAGCCCGTGGCATGTACTTTGACTGTGAATTATTTAGTTTAATTATGTTGATTGGTTTTCGGGGAATGTACGAACTTTAAAAACATGCAAATTTTGACTTTGAAATGCCATTGTGTGTAAACTGGCCGAGCTAATTTTTTTTTGTAAGACAATAATTTACTCTCATGTAACGTCCACAAAACTAACACTGTTTCATAAACATATAAAATAATAATGATTTTTTTACCCTCTCGAACGCCCTTAAGAGTGCGTAGTAGATAAATAAACGCTGAATACGTCAATTGATTTCTACGCTTTTTTCGAAGCCAATATGGATAAAATACTCAATGACAATCCTAGATAATGGTATTTGCCAACTTTACGAGTAAATATTTATCCAGAATTATTAATTCGTTACGTGTGATCTCTTGCGCCGCAGTTAAATGCACGAGGTTCCGGCGTCAGAGATTGTGACTCAGAAGTTCGTAACACTGGAAACAATTTTGTTTTAAACGTTACTAAAACTATTGTCTAGGATTGCTATTTTTTAATTTTCGCAAATTGGATTCAAGAAACCTACAATTATAGATTAATGCTTTTAGCGTTGAATTAAGTACCACGCGCTCTTAAACTGCGGGGTCAGAGACAGCGTGGAGAACTGGAATAAAACATTCCCTTTTGAGGGGCAGGGATTCCAGCTGCAAGACTGACTCGTGATAGGCATGGGAAGGGTAGAATTTACTCGGGTAATCGGGTAGATACTAGGTACACAGAGTAATAATAATAATACGACTCTATTAATGGCGCAGTTAAGGCGATAAATAATAAATATCGTATGGGGAGGGTGCCGGTACCCTAGGGCAGGGTATCGTACTCCCAGTGCAGATTTCAGATTTTTGACTGGTCGCCCATAAACATATGCATATGCTGATAGATGACATTAAATGAAACCGTACAATTGAGAAGTGACGGAATGAGAAAGGCGGGGGAAACGGGAGATCCCCGAAAAAACCCGCCGGCCAACGGCCATGTCAGTTAAGACTATGCCGCCTAGTGTTATATGGATAAAAAATATGTCTACAATTTACGATTATTTTACATAATACGACATTTTATGTCATTTCAAACTTTAATCTAAGTCTGAATAATAAAAATAAATATCAAACATGAACTAACGATATACTATCATAAACTGAAAATAACATAATTGATGTCGACATTTAAACAACCTGAGAGTAGGGACATTGCGTCTAATACATACTAGATTAATAGGGCCCAAATGAAAAGCTGAAAAATAACAATAACATTTTGATATAGCCTTATATGTGCTTCCATACGATTATAGGTAGCCTACGTGTTCAGACAGTTAAGAAGAAAATGTTATTATTACTATTTCATATTTTAGAACAATACTATTCAACTTGTAGACTGTTTATACATTTTCGCCAGTGGCGGCTCGTGGGTTGTTGCCAGGTGGGGCTGCAGATAGTCGGAAGTGTACACTCTTGATGAACGCGCCGTAGACCAACGACCATGAAATATTTGCCGACTACTAGATGTGTTGTGACCACTCAGTAGTAAGGGGCACCTGCACATCAGCGTGTCAGTGGCTGTAGAGTCAACCAGCGCACAACCCTGTACAACTCTTGGCAACTGCAGCCCTACCTGCCAACAACCCACGAGCCGCCACTAATTTTCGCCCGATAAAAATTTTACATTCTATATTTGTTGCAAAGTGACACCTTTTTTTCTTAAACCATCCGCAGTATAAACTGATTCGTTTACATAAAAAAATCCTAAATGACAGACACTATATTTGCTGTAAGTAGTTAGCAAAAAAATTTAATATCGCAAGAGGAAATTATTTCCCATTTAAAAAATATTAAAATGACAAATTAATAAAAGTTGAAAAACATTTTCGTCGAAGTACAGTAAAAACTAATTGGTTTGTCATATCCCGAAGGACTTTTAAAACTTTGACACGGTGACGTAATTGCGTGCTTCCAGTTTTAGAGCTATTACCCACGTGCAATTAAATTCTGAATCTCCAGGCTGTATTCTAGTATCGATAAAATGGGTTACCATATACAACTGTTGGAGTTAATACAAATGAACGGTCTACATTCCACCTCCGTAACGTCCCTTCTGTCGTTCGGACTCATCACGAAACACGCGACGCGCACACTTAAAAAACGATAATCACAAAAAAAAAAAAAAGGAAGTGGACGTCATAATTGGCCGTCCCCTCTATAATAATACGCAATGAGTATAAACTGCAACATATGTTGTTTCCTGTCAGAACACTCTTTAAATGTAGACGTTGCTATCTTCTTCATGACGATATCTTTGTCAGTGTACTGCAAGCATTTTTTTTTACAAAAGATATGTCTAACCTAGTACGTGTCCAGGGTGGCCACAGACCTGAAAAATATGGAAAACCTGGAATTATCAGGAAAATTGTGAATACCTGGAAATATCAGGGTTCATGAATTTTTAGTCCATTTGAGATATTCAAAGGAACTTTCTCTCCTGGCTCGTTTTGAGCCTCCAGGATAGAACATAATGGATTTTTGAGAGCATTATTTTGGTCAATAGTTATCCTATATATGTGATTATATATAATTGTTAGGTCCATTATTATTTCCTATGAGTATTTAAGGCCATGACCTATCGTTTATTTAAAACAATTGCAAATAACTCAAATATTTTTTAACCAAATGCTTTGAAAAAATTTGAGACTGTACAGTCATACGATACACAATTTCGCCATAGCGTTTTTTAAAATAATGTACCGTTTGCGAGCAAAAAATTATTTTGCTTCATTTTGGCTTATTTTCACAACAAAATTGTACTATTTCGGGGGAAAAAATCTAAAAATCAGTTTGGTGTTTTGCAACAGAAAAATTTATATACAAACGTTGATATATAAGTGTTAAAACTGCCAAAGGAATGTTTGATATATTATTAATTTGCGTTACAAAAATATTTTAGAAACCACTGCTAAACTAGAGCGCGAGGCCTTAAGTTCACTAGTCTGGACAACATAAAAATGTCGGAAAAAACTTGAAATCGTTACTTTATTGGATAATCCGTTGAATAAATTGCGAAAAGTTGTTTTCATACGTATGAAAAGTCAGGGAAAATTCATAAATGTAATTTCTTACAATGTGTAGCCACCCTGAAGCGGTTATCTTTCTTGGAGAAGGTGTACACTCTCTCACAAGCCCCATGAACGTATCGTATACACAGTTGTGCTTTCACGCCAAAATAAATTATGTAATATGAGGTACTTTTTTTGGGATTCAGAATATACAAGGCTTCAGTTTGTATTGTGTCTCAAATAAATGATATCAGGATAAATTAACGTACTGTACGCGCATGTGCCGAATAGAAACAAACACAAACGACTTGCCCAAGAAGGTGCGTAGAAATTAGAACCACATCTCAACGATTCTAGGTAGAATGCAAGACCTTGCATGCACGCTACTTGCATACAAGTCGGCCAGTTACACAATGCAAGTCGGCTTGAACAAGAAGGTGTAGCCTTTCATCCTGTTCAAAACCGATAACCGTGTGCCTGTCACCTTCAGTGCCATGCTTGGCTGACTGGTGCTATTCTGACGCCTGATTGGCCCACCATAACACACCACTGCAGAGTCGAGCTAATTACCAGAGTCGAGGACTAGCACCTAAAGGAAGGTTCGTACTAACTACTGAGCATCGGGAGATCCCCGAGAAAACCCGCCGACCAGCGGCATCGTCTGGCACGATTCCCACATGCAAAAATCCGGGGACCGATCCCACCGGGAATCAATCCCGGATCGCCTTGGCTACTGTAGTTTTTTTAGCTAACTAAACTGTACTTCGATTCACCGTACTTGCTTTTGCATTTTAAACTATCCTAAACTATGACAGTAGTGAGGGAGGCCGGTACAGGACGTTATGCTTTGTAGTACAAGCCTTCCTTTAGCCGCTAATCGCATCGAAGTCTTGACTACACCATGCTGCTGTCCATAGTCACAACTAACGCTTGAACACACTAAAGAAATAAACCTCGTGTGTCATTCAGCAGTTTTAAGTGAAGATCTCTGCAAGTTGCGAGTAAAAGAAAATCAGTGGTTATTGAACAAGAACATTCGGTATTGAATTAGGACGTCTATACGGATCCATCTAAAATAAGAAGTCGGAAATGTTGTATTATTTCTTTTTTCACAAATGCAATTATGAATTTGCATTCACTCGTAAACAAATATTAAAATAATAAAGAGACACTTATCACAAAACTACATACCAGTACAGACTCAGCAATTCAGTGTGTTACGTAAAATTTATTTTAATGACCTATTTGTAGTGTGATGAATTTTTGTAGCCTTTAGTAATTTTCGAATATGTACAGCAGGTATTGTAATGTTCACCGCGGTCGAAGAAAATATTCTTGAAAACTAATCCATACAGAAAAAGTTCCAGTATATTTTTGCTCTAGGACTGCAGGATTTTATGTGATGGATGTAAAGCGGTTGTTTGCGGGGAATACCGATGATTTAGAGATGATGATTCATCGTGGGAAAACTTGACTGCTGGTTTTCAACGTACGTTCAACTTATCATAAGATTACTAGCTTTCGCTTGTACGTGGAGCTATTGCCCTATTTGACTGAGCCAATAAGTATCCCGCTGTTGTAATAAAGACGGGAAAAATTCGCGTATTCACTGACTCGTATGTTAGCCTCCAAGAATGCACGTGAACTCCTGCAGACAACAAACAGCCTTTCATAAAATGCTGTCTGACACAATTAAATGGACCTGCACTTAGTTACATTGTAATTATTGGCTCAGCGACTTCCACAAAGTACCAAATGAGTCAAGAGCCTATTACGAAAGTGACAGCAACTTAGAGTTGTTGGAATTCTAACGTGTGCCTAAAGGAAAACGTGATATTTTCAGGTCCCTAGTAATATTAAATGCCTGTTATTGATCTGCAGACAGCTACGTTGTGTCAGACGTATATTACCCCATTATACATGTTGCAAGAAACTGGAGAACTGTCAAGGATACGATCTTTGCAAGATTCTTGCAATGGGTTTGTATTATAAACAGAACAGTTTTTTGGACGTACGTCATTGTGGGTGAATGTTGTCGTATTGGAGAAAAAACCTACGATAAATCAAAGAAAGAAAGCCAGTAAGCTGAAGTCAACAGATATAAAACATACAGATAATTCCTGAAAGGAATGTAGTCATATCCCAGAAGATGACACAAGGACTAAAACAGATTCAAAGCAACACAAAATTAACTCCCAATTTTTCGTCTGTCTTTTGTTGTTTATTTGTGCCGTCTTACTCCAGTCGACTACATTCCACTTGGGAATTAATTTTGGGTTGTTTTGAATGTCTTTGTCCTTGTGTCATCTTCGGAGATATACCTACATTCCTTTCAGGAATTATCTGTATGTTTTACGTCTGTTGATTACAGCGTACTGGCTTTTCTTCCTTTGTTTTTTGTTTAACCCCAGACGCAAAAAGAGGGGTGTTATAAGTTTGACGTGGCTATGTGTCTGTGGCATCGTAGATCCTAAACGAGTAGACCGATTTTTTTTTGTTTGACGTGATCGAGATGTTTTTTTTTATGTATGATTCAATTTTCGTGCGAGTTATGTTTTATTGTGGGTCTTCTGCAATACAATATTCGCCCTCAATAGCGTATGTAAAAAAAACTGTTATGTTTCCAAGGGTATGTTGGCACAATAAATATAACATCATCTTTACCAATGATGTCAGTGGATCCGCCTATGAAAATTTGACTAGTCGTTGCTCGGAGGAGTCGGGCAGGAACATCGCTGTGAACTACACTACATGGCTTTGTGAGCGGCTTGCTGATGCAGCGTTGTAGAGAGGCCGAGAATCAACTCAGCACTCTGTTCGGGTTATGCCGCCTCTACACATCGCCGAACATTCGCCGAATGTTTCCGAATGCGAATGTGTAGACGGTTATTTGTCTGTTGTTCGTGCTCGCGTGGCGAATGTTTGCCATTCGCGCCGAATGCCGAGTGGCGATCCGTCCGCAGTCGTTTTTTTGTGCACGCATCGAAGGACGCTCGTCCCGAACACGAGTGCGTCCCTCCACACATTCGCCGAACATAGTATAGTTTGTTTACTGTCCACCGAGAAGCACGCGAGCTGTGATCTAAACGTCTGTACACTAGCGAAAATGACAGAACGGAGTAATGAACAGACTTTAACATTTTTACATGTTAATCATTTTGATTTCAACATTCATATTCGTCGACACGTTCGGCGAATGTGTAGATACGTACATTCGTCCACAGATTATTCGCCAAAACATTCGGCGAATCGTTTGGCGATAGTGTATGGATACCATTACGTCGAGACCATGGCCGCAGAAGAACAGGACTGGACACTCGCCTGGAAACTTAACCCACTTGTTGTTTGGCTGTAGTTCGCCAAGTTACCGATAATGCTATACAGTTTTGGCGCTGTAGTTCGAGCGGTCGAGCTCAAACTCCGCCCACTTCCCTCCCACTAACATAAACAATTTATCAAAACGTATTTTTTTTATCAATTTATGAAATATTTCCTTCGCTCACAATGTTAAATCATGGCTCCAGAAATGTTTATTTTCTTTATAATGTAAACAGTGGAAAAAAGTGGGCGGAGTTTGAGTCCGACCGCCCGGATTACAGCGCCAAAAAGTACAGAATTTTCGGTAACTTGACGAACTACAGCCAAACAACAAGGGGGTCAAGAAAAATACATTGGTAGATAGGCGAGTGTCCAGACCTGTTCTTCTACGACCGTGGTCGAGACGAAAGGGTTTGGGCTCTCCAAAGAGTATGAAAGTAATAGACAAGACTTCCATGATACTGGCTGGTTAGAAAGGTGCGCACATCGTTCTGCGCACGCACGAGTCACGTAGTAACATTGTTTTTTATTTGAGGCTATTGGTATCAAAAGGAGCTATTCCACTGTGCTAAAATGTACAGTAGAAGTCGTCCATACTATCTGGGTGGGGTTTGTCTTACATATTCAACAAAAAAGATATGTATGTGAGTATCCAAGGAAACCAAACATATGATTAATGGTTTATGGAGTAGTAGAGTCCACAGGTGTCAATATCTTAATTTCGGTAATAAATGGAAATTGCTCCATTTGATACCAAAGTCGGTTTTCTAACCTAACAAGTCCGTTGAATTAGAACATAGATATTCGTTGTTTGTTGTTCCAGTGAATAGCAGATAGCTGGCAAATGGATGTTCGAGGCTTGGTTATGCACAGGGCAGTAGATTCTAACATGCAATTTACTGAATTTAAACATTTTCATTTCCATATCAATGATAAACACATTCCATCCTCAAATCCTCATACAGCCGACAAGCTGCCGGACACTCCTCCATCAGAGGGAATCGCCGCGCCATTGGACATCTGTCTCTGTGCCTGTTCTGTGTCGCAGACGTGGACGTCTGAGCGCCAGGCTCTTCTGCTCGAGGGCAGAGCGTTGCCAACCGCATGATCCTGATCGTACAAATACGATAATTCTTTGTCTTGTACGATCTACGATCTAACTATAGGACCGTACGCCAATTGAACGATTGTCAACATTTTCCGTGCTCCGAGCACAACTCTGTTCATGTTTCCCTACTGTAACGGATGTTTTTGTAGAACACACGTCGGTGTTACTATCTCCCTACGAGTTATCTGGACGTCTGTAATTCCTTTTTTTAAATTTTTGTGAATTTCAATGTATAATTTTTGCACAATTTTATGTCTATACTCTGGTTTTACTGAATGACGAATTAGTCTGCTCGCAAAAAGTCTGTTTAATATAAGTGTCTTATCTCCTCATTCAAAAGCCTTCGTTTTTTTGTACGAACCTGGAAAGATCTTGTACGATATTTTCGGGTAAGAAGTACGATCCTTGTATTACTCAAGGTTGGCAACACTGTGGCAGACGACTTGGCGTTGTTACCTGCCGGCGGGGCGTGATTGAGGGGCGTACCCTCCTCGTGATTGATCACTCCGACCTGCCTGGTCTTTGTCAGCATACGAGTCTCACAAACTCCACCGACCACTTCCCTAGGTAGGCTGTGTTTGTGTGTGTGAGCTACGAAATCAATAGAGCGCTATGGGTAATGCTGCTGCCCGGCGTACGTAATTAACGAACTACTGTATCATTAGAGAATACCTATGATTAGAGCTAGGAATATTTTGCGAGTTCAACGAACAACATGCTAGAATCCATTATCCTGTGTACACCGAAGCCCTACCATTTGTCTATTATCTGCTACTCATTCAGACAACAGACAATGAACGAATATACGGGGCTTGAGTAAGCATAGTACATTGGATTGTAGTATGCAGATATCACGAATTTTTCCTTGTCCTACCTATGGTATTTCGCGAAAATGTTTTGTACCAACATACCCTTGAAAACACTGCAGTTAGGTTAGGTTGGGTTAGGTTAGGGTGGCTTTGATAAGGTTGGGTTGGATTAGGTTAGGTTGGGTTAGATAATATTAGCTTTTGCTAGGTTATGTTACATTGGGTGCAAACTAGTAGTTCTTAGTGAAAGTGCAAATAAGTGCAAGAAAATGCAACTTAGTGCAAGAAAGTGTAACTTAGTGCAATAAAGTGCAACTTAGTGCAACAAAATGTAACTTAGTGCAATAAAATGTAACATAGTGCAAGAAAGTGCAACTTAGTGCAAGAAAATGCAACTTAATGCAAGAAAGTGCAACTTAGTGCAAGAAAGTGCAACTTAGTGCAACTTAGTGCAAGAAATTGCAACTTAGTGTACGAAAGTGTAACTTAGTGCAGGAAGGTATAACTTACTTCTAGAAAGTGTAGCTTAGTGCACAATGTGACCCTTGTACACTATTTGCAACTTAGTGCAAGCAAGGGCAGCTGAAGTTGATGTGTTTAGATTGGGTTAGGTTAGGTTGAGTTAGGTTAGGTTGAGTTAGGTTAGGTTGAGTTAGGTTAGGTTGAGTTAGGTTAGGTTGGATAAGGTTAGGTTAGGTTAAGGGTTAGGTTGGGTTAGGTTAGGTTAGGTTGGGTTAGGTTGGGTTAGGTTAGGTTGGGTTAGGTTAGCTTGGGTTAGGTTAGCTTGGGTTACGTTATGTTGCGTTAGGTTAGGTTGGGTTATGTTAGGTTGGATTAGGTTGGGTTATGTTAGGCTGGGTTAGGTAAGGTTGAGTTATGTTAGGTTAGGTTCGATAAGGTATGGTTGGATTAGGTTGGGTTGGATTAGGTTAGATAATATTAGGTTATGTTAGATTGGGTGCAAACTAGTAATTCTTAGTGAAAGTGCAACTTAGTGCAAAAAGTGCAACTTAGTGCAAGAAAGTGCAACTTAGTGCAACAAAATGTAACTTAGTGCAATAAAATGTAACATAGTGCAAGAAAGTGCAACTTAGTGCAAGAAAATGCAACTTAGTGCAAGAAAGTACAACTTAGTGCAAGAAAGTGCAACTTAGTGCAAGAAATTGCAACTTAGTGTACGAAAGTGTAACTTAGTGCAGGAAGGTGTAACTTACTTCTAGAAAGTGTAGCTTAGTGCACAATGTGACCCTTGTACACTATTTGCAACTTAGTGCAAGCAAGGGCAGCTGAAGTTGATGTGTTTAGATTGGGTTAGGTTAGGTTTAGTTAGGTTAGGTTGAGTTAGGTTAGGTTTGATAAGGTTAGGTTGGGTTAGGTTAGGTTGGGTTAGGTTAGCTTGGGTTACATTATGTTGGGTTAGGTTAGGTTGGGTTATGTTAGGTTGGGTTAGGTAAGGTTGAGTTATGTTAGGTTAGGTTGGCTTCGATAAGGTATGGTTGGATTAGGTTAGATAATATTAGGTTATGATAGATTGGGTGCAAACTAGTAATTCTTAGTGAAAGTGCAACTTAGTGCAAAAAGTGCAACTTAGTGCAAGAAAGAGCAACTTAGTGCAAGAAAGTGCAACTTAGTGCAAGCAAGGGCAGCTGAAGTTGATGTGTTTAGATTGGGTTAGGTTAGGTTAAGTTAGGTTAGGTTGGATAAGGTTAGGTTAGGTTAAGGGTTAGGTTAGGTGAGGTTGGCTTGGGTTACATTAGGTTAGGTTAAGTTGGGTTAGGTTAGGTTGGGTTAGGTTAAGTTGGGTTAGGTTAGGTTGGGTTAGGTTAAGTTGGGTTAGGTTGAGTTAAGTTAGGTTGGGTAATGTTATGTAAGATAATATTAGATTTTGTTAGGTATTATTATGTTGGGTGCAAACTAGTAATTCTTAGTGAAAGTGCAACTTAGTGCAAGAAAGTGCAACTTAGAGCAAAAAATTGCAACTTAGTGCAAGAAAGTGTAACTTAGTGTACGAAAGTGTAACTTAGTGCAGGAAAAGTAACTTAGTGCAGGAAAAGTAACTTAGTGCAGGAAATGTAACTTAGTTCTAGAAAGTGTAGCTTAGTGCACAATGTGACCTCTTGTGCACTATGTGCAACTTTGTGAAAGCAAGGGTAGGTGAAGTTGGTATGTGTTTAGATTGGGTTAGGTTAGGTTGGGTTAGGTTAGCTTGGGTTAGGTTGAGTTGGGTTAGGGTGAGTTGAGTATGGTTAGGTTAGGTTAGATTTAGGTTAAGTGTTGGGTTAGAATAGGTTGGGTTCGGTTGGGTTTGGTTAGGTTGGGTTAGGTTAGGTTGGGTTAGGTTAGGTTGGGTTAGGTTGGGTTAGGTTGAGTTATGTTAGGTTAGGTTGGCTTCGATAAGGTTTGGTTGGATTAGGTTGGGTTGGGTTAGGTTAGATAATATTAGGTTTTGTTAGATTGGGTGCAAACTAGTAATTCTTAGTGAAAGTGCAACATAGTGCAATAAAGTGCAACTTAGTGCAAGAAGGTGTAACTTAGTGCAAGAAAGTGCAACTTAGTGCAAGAAAGTGCAACTTAGTGCAAGAAAGTGCAACTTAGTGCAAGAAAGTGTAACTTAGTGCAAGAAAGTGCAACTTAGTGTACGAAAGTGTAGCTTAGTGCAGGAAGGTGTAACTTCTAGAAAGTGTGACCCTTGTACACTATGTGCAATACAGTGCAAGCAAGGGCAGCTGAAGTTGATGTGTTTATATTGGGTTTGGTTAGGTTGAGTTAGGTTAGGTTGGTTAAGGTTAGGTTAAGGGTTAGGTTAGGTTCGGTTAGCTTGGGATACATTAGGTTAGGTTGGGTTAAGTTAGGTTAAGTTGGGTTAGGTTAGGTTGGGTTATGTTAGCTTGGGTTACATTAGGTTAGGTTGGGTTAGGTTAGATTGGGTTAGGTTAGGTTAGGTTAGGTTGGGTTAGGTTAAGTTGGGTTAGGTTGAGTTAGGTTAGGTTGGCTTTGATAAGGTTGGGTTGGATTAGGTTGGGTTGTATTAGGTTACGTTGGGTAAGGTTATGTTGGATAATATTAGGTTTTGTTAGGTATTATTATGTTGGGTGCAAACTAGTAATTCTTAGTGAAAGTGCAACTTAGTACAAGAAAGTTCAACTTAGGGCAAAAAATTGTAACTTAGTGCAAGAAAGTTTAACTTAGTGTACGAAAGTGTAACTTAGTGCAGGAAATGTAACTTAGTGCATGAAATGTAACTTAGTTCTAGAAAGTGTAGCTTAGTGCACAATGTGACCTCTTGTACACTATGTGCAACTTAGTGCAAGCAAGAGGTTAGTTTAGGTTGGGTTAGGTTAGCTTGGGTTAGGTTAGGTTGGGTTAGGTTGGATTGGATTAGGGTGGGTTGGGTTTGGCTATGTTAGGTTAGGTTGGTTTAGGTTAAGGGTTAGGTTAGGTTGAGTTAGGTTAGCTTGGGTTAGGTTAGGTTGAGTTAGGTTAGATTGGGTTAGGTTAGCTTTGCTTAGCTTGGGTTAGGTTTGGTTAGGTTGGTTGGTTTAGGTTTGGTTAATTTTGCTAGTTTAGATTGGGTTAGGTTAGGTTGGGTTAGGTTAGGTTGAGTTAGGTTAGGTTGGGTTATGTTATGTCTTGTTAGGTTGGTTTTTGTTGTGGGAGGTTGTGAAGTTAGGTTATGTTGTGTTAATTTGGGGAAAAAGCTAAGTTAATGAAAGTGCAAGACCTGCTACTGCAATAGGGGCTTTGTGTGAGTCACATCCAGATGTTTATCCAAACGTTCATGAAATGATTAAAATACTGGCTGTGATTCCAGTTTATACTGCAACAGCAGAACGAAGTTTTTCTACTCTAAGGAGACTAAGGGGCTTATTCATAGTCGTTTTTGACCCGGACTAGTGCGGGATTATCGTCGGACTAATTTTTGTCCTATTCATAGACGCGGACTATATCTAGTCCGACGTTACTTGGCGTTTATGAATAAGGTAACACTTGGTCCGGACTATTGGACCAACCCTGGACTAACTGGCACAAGATGATCTCAGGATCATCTCGGAACTATCTCACGACTATGAATAAGGCCTTAAAAACTTATTTAAGGAGCACTGTTCCAGAGTCGCGTCTTGAAGGACTTGTTCTGCTTTCCTTTCATAGAGATATTCACATTTCTGACGAGGCTGTGATCAGTAAGTTTGTGAACTGTGGTAAAACAAGGAAACTTAATTTTGTACTTTGATGTGTGATATTCTGTCTTTTTTTGTTTAAATGTATATTGGAATAATGTAATTTTTTAATTCGTATACTCTACAGCAGTCGTTTGAGTGTTAAAAATTTCTTTATTTTTTCTACAATTTACCTTTACAGTTAAATTATTTTCGTCATGTGGCTGAGGTTTGCCATATAGGTTTGGATTTGAATGGACATATAATTGACTTGAAACGTAGTACAGTGCATAGTAGTATAGTGAAATGATTGTACTGTGTTATCTGATTACTTAGTATAATATAATGTTTTGGTGAAAAGCTAAACTAATGTCCAAGTTACTGAGTTAAATTGTAGCAATTTAAATTACACCGTGACACAATATATATGATTATAGTGTTATTATACTGCAAATGTGTGTACAATATATATATATATATATATATATATATATATATATATATATATATATATATATATATATATATATGGATGAGTTTCCGTTGATAGTTTATACACTTCTTTATTTTACTATCCTTTCTCTGAACTCTGAGAACGATGTACTACTAGTGACAATACTAATACTCATCAGCTCTCTCCCCCCTCCCCCCAAAAACCTTTTTTTTAATACGCTCCTGATGCGACTACACATCCTTTATCTGTCTTCACCAAATGACCTCGAATCTACTGTACTGAGCGACACATGTTACTTTGCAGGTTCAAAGTAACCCCAATTTACGGTACCAAAAACTTCTTCACACATTTCAAGGACATCTTGTACACAGCTTGGAATTATTTACTCGTATTTTTGTAATTTTCGTACGCGCAACTGTACGCCATGATAAATGGACTGTTATGGTTCGAAAAGAAAGTTATGATTTGTCTCTTTGAGTTCATAAACACCAACTGGCACTGGGGACGGCAGCTGTACACGAAATGTAACACGATGCGAAAAGGTTTCCTTTTTTGTAGGAACGTCCGAAAGTCGCTTTATATTTCTGGTATTAGACTAGAATCCAAAAGTGTGTGTAGTCTTGTTCTACGTCTCCTGTTGGGCCACAGTTTCGCGGTGTGTCGCGGAGACAGCTTCTATCCAATGATTGAAAGTTCCATTGTAGAGTTGCCGATCTTCTACAAATAGAGGCCGGAAATATTAGCGGGTTCACTGACCTGTAGGTTAGCTTACAAGAATATTTGTGTAATCGTGCAGACAACAGCTGTTTATTAGATGCTCGCTGACACAGTGAAATGCGCCTGTATTCCATTATAGTTTTATTATTGGCTCAGCTACTTCCAGGAAGTGTCGAGTAAGTCAACGACCAATTGTGAACGTGATACAGACATATAGTTGTTGGGATTCTAGCTTGCGCCTAACAGAAAACGCGAATGTTTCAGGTCTCTACCAATAATTTCTACGAGGATTATTATTTTTTCAACCTCCGATCGGCTGTAATAAAAAAAGTGGGAATTAATTAGAAATAATTTTAATGACAAAATAATCGTACATCTTGACACTATTTTTCCACATAATCACAGTGCACATTGAGGCATTTGTCGTACCGATGCACCAGCTTGCAACAAGAGGTTTCAGGGGACAAGGCTGAATAGGCAGGAGGCATTATTCTTTACAGAGGATAACCCAAACTATTTCCGCAATATGGCAGCAAATCCCATAAACATATTTACCGCATTTGTTTGCAGATAAACACTGGTAATGACTAGGTCTAAGCGTGATTGTAGTTTCGCCTCAGCTAGATTTATTGATGTACGATTCGTTTTGAATATATCTTCAGTGTTGCTAGTTACTCCAGAACTAAACAATTTCTATAAATACATTTGTAAATAAAAGCTATTTACAACACAGAGAAAACAATTTTTCAAATAAATCTAATATGTAGGTTCAGGGAACATTATGATGTTGGCATTACTCGGGAAAAAAAAAACCTTTGGTTGACAGAAAACAAAGCAGATAACGAAATCAATTTATGAAATACTTTCTTTGCTCACGGTCCTAAAGCACGGCTCCGTCAATCCTTATTTACTTTATAATGTAAATACTAGAAAAAAGTGGGCGGAGTTTGAGCCCGACCGCCCTAACTGCAGCGCCAAATATGCAGAACATTCTCGGTAACTTGGTGAACTGCAGCCAAACAACAAGGGGGTCAAGCTTCTTCTACGACTGTGGACTACAGAAACCTTCATGTCCTTAAAAGGTGATTATTAGAAGCATGCACACTTCGTGTTATTATTTGGTGGTAAGATTGACTTTAAATCTCTGTATATAGCCGAGTACAGTCTGTGAGTTCATTGGCCTCAAGAATTTATGTGTTGACAATTACGCGTGTAAACAGTTTACAGGATATTGGTTACTCTGCATTTGGCCTAACAACTGACTAGAAGTGACCTCTGAGGCAGGCCACGACATTGCCGGCCAATGAGACATCGGGCAAACTTGTAGCAGCTTGCAATGCAGTTTGTTGTTAGAAAGAAACGCGAATTTTGTACGTTCCTGGTGATTTTTTTTACCGTGAGCTACCAATAAAATTCGCTAATTTTTTAGTGTAAGAAAAAATTTGGAATAGCCACAGGTTTCACAGAAGTTGACGAACTAAGAATTCTAGACATACTGAAAGGCAGTAGTTGAATTGTTGAGGTTTTGTAGTCTTATTAATAATTTTGAACGTCTGAAACGTTATCAACTGCACGCAACGCGAAGAAAACATTTAGTATTTCAATTTAAACTACGACACTCTATTATGGTAGCGTTACAAAACATTTCCTCAAGTTATTGCTAGTGACGTGAAAAATTAGTGTTTTATTTTTGGGCACGAACTAGATTTCAAATAACTGTAGCATCGTGACAAACAATTTATCTTGGAATTATTTTCAAGGACAGGAAGTTTTCGCGAAAATCTATTTGCACCGCTTTATTTCAATGACTTATGTGCACATCTGCAGTTCTGCTTCATGGTTATTGGCAGAGTGTCTATTTAAAGAGCCGTATCTTATTTTACTGAGCCAATTACAATAACGTTCCTGCAACACCACACGTCTATGATTTGTCTGTAGAATCCCAAGACTCGTGACCATGAAGCAGAACTGCAGATGTGAACGTAAGCTACTGAAATCAACTGGGGGGAATTATTCTTTGCCAAAAGTTAATGGCGCTAAGGATAGCCTAACAGGTCAATGATTGCGCAATTTTTTTCCTGCGGATGTCTTCGCGCCTCTCCATATGGAGGAAAGCATATGTACGTCACTTGAGATCGTCGTAGGCGATGCGTTCTGATGAGATGTTGTAGCGTTTAGTAAGGTTGGTTAGAACAGGCCAATGCGAGATTTGTCTCGTTTAGTTCCCACGCGAGTGAAAGTAGACACACATGTCTATTGTACTGGCTATACAGAGGTTTTCTCAGTCAGTATTCCACCTGGTGGTTTAGTAATTTCGTAAGTTAGCACGAGCCAATTAGAATGAATATGAATATATTTTGGTCAGCGCTTAACATCGAGGTCTTTAGAGCTGGTGAGAGGTGACGTGATGTATGTAGCAGCGTCAGAATGAATGGGCGGGGGAAACGGGAGATCCCCGAGAAAAACACACAGCAGGTTCTTAGAGGGGGGGGGGGCGGTCGCCCTCTCTGCCCCCCCTTAAATCCGCCACTGCCCTCTAAGGCGATCCGTGTTCGATTCCCAGTGGGGTCGGTCGGTCACTAGATTTTCATGTGGGAATCGTGCCGGACGATGCAGGCGGATTTTCTCGGGGATCTCCCATTCCTCCCGCCCTTTCATTCCGGCGCTGCTTCTCCATACTTACCTCAGATGTCACTCCTCACCAGCGCTAAAGATCTCAATGTAAAGAGTGTTCAAGTGCGATAAAGTCATAATTTTTTTTTTTATGAAATATTGTTAGTTTTGTAGACGGTAAGTTACTTGTGAGTACAGTTTCCTCTTACGAAACAATTTTAGCTGGCGTATTTTTCTCAAAACAGTGCGTCAAAGTAAAAATTGCATTTTCTGCTGCTATGCAAATATAGTGAAAACTAATTGACTTACGTACGTGAAATAATTCACAGTGATTTTACATGCTATGAACTAGGTAATGAAACATTTGATAAAATTCCGCGAACTTTTTTTGTATTAAAAAAAATTGCTGAGTTTTCAACTTTTTTCTGCAGTGTTGCTATTTTTTTTTAAACTCAAAATATTACGTTGTGGTTTTTATTAATGTTTTATTGCATAGCTGATGGGATGAAAGTTCACAGTGAATTATTTTGTTCATTTTGACTTTGACATCCATTTATGAGAAAACTATGAGCGCTTAAATTATTTCGTAAGAGTAAAATGTAGTCACAAGTATCGTCTACAAAACTAACGATATTTCATATAAATATAAAATTATGATTTTATCGCACTTGAACACCCTTAAGCTTTGACCAAAATCTCTCATTTATTCACTACTAAAATAAAGAGTTAAAAGTTAAGGGGCCTCCCTAGTTAGGCTGCGTTTGTGTGTGTGAGGCAGGTGCGGTAAAGGCAACGTTAACCGACGTATGTAATGCATTATCGCTTCTCCGCTCAAGCCACTCAGCTGGCGTGCAGTGGTTTACTATTATCCTTCTTCCTATGGGACTTTAAGCTGTGATCACAATATTTTATTTATGGGCAGCGTAGTTCGAAGTCTAACGCTTGTTTCTATAGTTGTGTTTTTCGAATACAATTGTTAATTTTTCAGATACGGCAGTTCGAAAAAGCCATTTTGGCTGTTTTCAGGGGCCAGAAAATAATGTTTCTAATAAACATGCTGAATTTTTGAAACTATAGCGACGTAGTTTGAAGTTTTGTGTTGTTTTTGTAGATATACAGTTAATAATGTACGGTAAATACATTCGACAACGCAACGCATTTGAAGGGCAGTTAGGGAGGCCCCTTAAGGCTTCTGCCTACCTCGGAGCGCGGCGGGAGCAAGGATAGGGTTTTACATGTTAAACTAAATTCCGTGTAGCTCTGTCACCATCTGAGATATCGCTTTCGGATAGAAACCATTTTCTGCATTGCTAAGAGGAGAATACTGCTACGTAAACGAAAATGTGAAAATAATTTTATGAGTACAGGGTTTCGAGTGTTTAATCGGCATAAAAACACTTATTTGATCATAGTTTTCAGGGCATTGATATAACTTACTAAAAGATTCCGTAGCAGTATCGTACTGAACAAAAAAGTCAGTGGTGGCATATATGTAGGCGTGAAAGTGACTGAGATATTTAGGAATATAATTTAACCTGTAACGCCCTATCCTTGCTGCCGCCGGAGCTCTGAGATAGGCAGAGTCCTTAATGAAACCTAAATACAAACTAGCTAACGGTCTGTCACCTTTATGGGGAACCAGGAACCAGGACATGTATTTCAAATGAAGGGTGTCGGCTTCAAGTGCGCACGGACCACATTGTGCGACGACACAAAGAGTCGAGCAGGGTAGGGAGAACTCAGACGGAATGTGATGAGGCAGCGCATGACGTCATCAGTCACGCCAGCCATTCGCAACGCTAATCAGCGTAGAATTGCCGTGTCAGGTTTTGATAGCCCTCAAGAAGGCCTCGTGCACGCGGTGAATACGAGCGGTTTGTATCTTCGGCCACGTACGACCATGCTCTCTGGGTTATACATTTTTTTTTTTTTTTTCAGAACGCCGGCTCGTCAACACGTGTTTTATATGTAGATGCCGGAAAAATTCGCTGGTTCGCTGACCTGTAGGCTAGCTTCCAAGAATATATGTGAAATCGTGCAGACAGCAGCTGTTTATTAGCTGCTCGCTGACACAGTTGTATGGGTCTGTATTTAGTTATAGTTAGAGGTACGTCAATTTCGCGGATTCATCTGGCAGCAGCCTAGACTTGGCAGTCCTATACACCCACTGGCCACAATCGATTATCTATTGGCTCATAACCGTACAAGCAGGTAGCAAGCGATATCACTTCGCATTATTTCCTTATTTACTACTGGCTTGCAGTAGTCAAACGCGTTTCATAACAGCCGCCAGCAAGTCACAGACATGACAATGAAGTATACATAATTGGCGTTCAACCTGTCCTGGAATGTATCTGCGAAATTTACGTACCTCCAGTTATAGTTTTATTATTGGCTCTACTACTTCCAGGAAGTGTCGAGTAAGTGAACGGCCAATGATGAACGTGATGCAGACTATAGTTATTGGAACTCTAGCTTGCGCCTAAAAGAAAACGCGAATTTTCCAGGGCTCTATTTATATGATTAGGGCTAGGAATATTTTGCGAGTTCAACGACCAACATGATAGAATCCATTATCCTGTTTATACCGAAGCCCTACTATTTGTCCGTTACCTGCTACTCATTCGGACAACAGACAATGAACGAATATACGGGCTTGAGTATGTATAGGACATTGGATTCTAGCATGCAGGTTATTGAACTCGCGAATTTTTCCTAGCCCTAGTCATAACGGTAGAATCGTATTATGTACATGGCCTGGCTTGCTTTTGTATGATATAATAATTGAGGAGGAGAATGAAAATAAAAGCACATTCAGCTTACCAGAAGATTACTGGCTTTCGTTTGTAGAGTTCTTGCCCTATTTGACTGAGCCAATAATAGTAACGCTATTGCAATATTTTATGCCTGTTATTATTCTGCAGCCAGCTATGTTGTGTCATCCAATTGTACATGTCGCAAGAAACGATTGCGTTTTTTTGTAGTTGCTAAACAAGTTTGTAAACTGAATGCAAATAAATATAATTGACGAGATAGTAACTTAGTATTGTAGCGTTTTAATGATAATATATGTGGCACTGCACCTGGTAGTTTGCTGTCAACTGCAGCAGTAAAGTGAACACTGCATACTTTTTTCTTTCGGCCATTTTGCATTCATCTGTACTATTATTAATATAAAAACTGCACAATTTAAACCGTCGTGGTCGTTAGTTACAGGGTGTCCGCAGACCTTGGGAAAGTCTAGAATGATCAGGGAATTGTCAAGGAATTAATTCTCTTGCATGGTTCATTATAAGCTTCCATAAAAGCCACAAGGTGAAATATAATGTAGTTTTGTGAACACTATTGTATGTTCAAAAATTACCAACTATAGATATAGACGATCCACGATAATGCTTTATTCTCCTTGCCACTTAATGTCCACTGATAGAACCATTTTTGTACAGGCTTATCACTCACACCACATGCAGTCATTAGACTGTCAACCAGTGGCGGCGGAAAGTATTCTTGTAAGGGGGACATGCTCGTTGACAGAAATTTTGTTTCCGAGTTTGCGGGGATTTTAGAGTGCAGATTGGTGTTATTTAAGTGGTTTTCGAGTCTAGTTATTGAATATATAGCTGGGAAAAATTGTAATATTTTAAATATTAAAACTTACGGTGGATACAAATGCCTATTATACTGCCCCTCCCCTCTGTTATAGGGGAGGGATGGTGTTTCCCCGCCCCCCGTAACTTTTCCGCCGTCACTTTTCCACCGCCACTGCAGTCAACATTAGGGTAAACCGACAATATGCCGTGCTGCACCTTAAAAGGAATCTTCCCCGGTTTCAAATTTACAGTTTTGACACGTGGAAATAACGGCGCGATAAGAGCCAGAGTAGAACGCTCAGATGCGTCAAACAGGCGTGCAATATTTTCGTTGTAGTCTTTTTAGTATGAGACTGCGGTGACTCTGAAATTTTATTTTTGGATAGTATGAGGTAAAGACAACCTGCAGTTAAAAAAAAGCAATTTTTTAAGTGCTGGAAACCTTGTTTTTAAGCATGATTTCTAGAAAACAAAAATAGGGAAGTATCGTTTTAAATGTGTTTTGTTTCCGTAGATAAGTAGGATATCGACACACACGGTTAGTACAATTTCTTAGAAAAAAAAAAAAAAATCTCCTAACACGCTGCAACTATGTTCTTGCGCCAGCTGTAGAGGCCTCTTAAAATGTTTTAACATATTTCTGTGTGATGTAAGGATTACGCTATATTCGTTTAATAAAAGCGCCAAACATAAAATACTAGGCTTCACAAACATGGTTCTGGGAAGCACAATCTCGGCAACTCGCTGAACTCCATCGCACAGGACACGAGAATGTTCGGCCTGAGTCGGCCATCTCCGGATATCCCGGGCCAGGTCTCTCAGCAAGGGAATCTCACAACTGAACATGTCCAGACGCTCATGGCGACACTAAACTGGCGTTTTTTTATATCTGCACTGCAAACACAGGCAGAGCTGCCAACAATACATTCTGATACTACAACTGACATCTTCAAACTATACAAAGAAGTGAAACAACAGGAACAAGACAAGTATAGGTCGTCCAAGATAAACTGAGCACAACAGATTCAATCTTGGGAAAAAATCACTAGCCGTTACTGCATATAATTGAACATTAACAATAGTTACCTCACTTGTACGGTTGGCAACGGATTGTCGAATGTAGCTTCGTGTATTTCCGTATTTAAATTCATCAATACTGAAATGAAATCAACTGAATTAGACGTATTTGTGTTTCATATAATTAATAAACGTATTTTTATGAAACTATATAGGTTCCTACAGTCTGCACAATTTATCTTACACAAGTGTCGTGTATAGAGGTTAGACATTTTCCGTCATTAACCGTTACGCGCGGAAATATACGAATTATCTGAAAATATAACTTTAACACGGCTTTTTTCAGTGCTTCCTTTATCCCGAGCCGTCTCTAAGTACCAATTAGACATTTTTTAAAAAGTGAGTTGAAATTACGAACAATGTAAGTTGCAGTCGCAAACTTGCAGTCATACAAATTCAAATATTGGTAACAGTAGCACCAACATTAACCAATGAACACCGCATTGCAGAAAAAAAAAAAGCATTCGATGCAGGTTACAAACGTCCGAGATATGTGGCACTAGTAATGTATACTTTCTTTATGGCATCCACCATGCACAGTCGTTTGTAACCAGTAAAAAAAAAAGGATTATATGTATAATGTCTTTGAATGTTTCTTGCAATGGGAAAGAAACGTACTGTACTATTATGCACATACACCACTGCAATATTTTGTCGTCTTTTATTTTTAGGGGAGTTTATTTTTTTAAAAATATTTATTGTTGACTAATTCCTTAGGAGTACAACCCTATGAACAGAAGCCACAGAGGTGATTTCAATCAGTGGCATAATTCTCATGCTTCAGTTAGAAGAGCCATGTTTTATTCATCCCGTTTTCAGTTTACATTGCAAATCGTTGTCAGCTGTCTTCCAATTCGCAATGCTAAGGTTCGCTCCAATGACACTTTAAATTCGCAACAGAACGGCTCGCCTCAATGACACACTGGTTAAACAGCGTCGGCCTTTTGCGCATGTATGAATTAACTAGAGGTACATAATATAGTGGCGAATTAAAAGTTCACTACAAATATTTCAACGACATACGCTTTTTGACTTTTATCACTACATTGATTTACCACAGACATATCATAATATGTACCTAATTTTTTTAGTAGCAATAAACCTCATCGGTTTTTCAGATTTTAGCATCCAAAGCATCACCAATGTTGTTATGGAAATAAGTAGACATATGCAAAATTCGCGTTATCATTTGGTAGCAGACTAAACTTCACTTTCCTATATGTAACAGAGCATAATCTGCGATTCAATAGGCCACCAACTTCCATGTGTTGTCATTTACGTGTGTTACTTCTTTACAGAGATTGGCCTCTCTACCGTGTAAGCATTCTCCGCGGCAAGTCACGACAATATCGGCCAGCGGAAGACGTCGAACGAGCCTATAGTCACTTGGAGTCTAGTCGAATTTTGTATATCTCTAGAAATAAGCCAAAATCAAGCAAAACATATATATACAGGATGTTCCGGGAGTAGACGTCAATAAAGAGGCGGGTGACAGAGGGGCCCAAGACCTACCAAATAAACCAAACTTGTGTAGTCCGATTCGCAACCTTCTAAAAGTTATGAATTTTTAAAGAAAATTTGGCTGTACTCTACCTTGAACTAAACATTTACTGATGGTGGAAAAAGTAATGGCCCATGTGGAACGAAGTTTGTTTACACCAAAGGTGATCAGTGTCATCACACTTGAAAACACCGTTCACGTCACTGAGAGTACAACTTCGTGGTGTAAAAAATCCCGTCATTGGAAAAACTACCCAATAGTATTAACAATTAATTAGTAAAAAGCAATATTTTAAATTAACAAACGTCGATGCAGTAAATGTGAAAACATAACGTATTGCAGCAGATTCACACAATGTGAAAATCAGCAATAAGGTTGAAATTAGTATGTGAGTAATTAATTAAATGTAACAACTTTCTGAACCAAACACAACTTTTGTGAAAGTGATTTTTTTTACACCACGAAGCTGTACTCTCAGTGACGTTAAATGTGTTTATAAATGTGACTACACTAATCACCTTCGGTGTGTACAAATTTCGTTCCACATGGACCATAACTTTTTCCACCATCAGTAATTGTTTAGTTCAAGGTAGAGTACAGCCAAATTTTCTTTAAAAATTCATAACTTTTAGAAGGTTGCGAATCGGACTACACAAGTATGGTTTATTTGGTAGGTCTTGGGTCCCTCTATCACCCACCTCTTTATTGGCGTCTACTCCCGGAACACCCTGCATATATGCGTATGAACGGTGCAAAAGTTTGCAAAACGCCTACATAGAATTGTGCATCATGTCTGCTCTTAGTTTTGAATTTTTGCAAAACATGCTGTTAAAAAAGTTTTTGAGTTTATTTCACCAATGTGAAAAAAAATCAACTTAGCATAACTTAAATGCACGAGTCACTGGCGTGCGTTTCGCAGGCGGGATCCAATTCCAGTTCTATTTGGTGAAAACACAATACTTGTTTTATTTCCGATCCGATGTTTTACTGCCCTGTTCAATGTTGGCAGTGGGTAATAGAGAAATTTAGGGGCCATTTCATAACAAATATGATGTTCCACGACTGAAAATAACAACACAACAAAGGTGATTTAAAAGAATATCAGCAGTATGATAAACAGAACTATCTTTTTTTTTTTAGACATAATGCTTAGAAACATAGATTCGGGACACCTCAAAATTAACAAAAACGGCTTTTCACACTGCTGTCGTGTAAAAAAACCAACAGGGAATCGTAAAGCACTGGACTTTACTTTTGTTCAAGTGAGATAAAATCATAATATTATATTTACATGAAATATTGTTAGTTTTGTAGACGAAACTTGAGAGTGCAAGTTTTCTCTTACGAAACAATTTTAGCTAGCGTAGTTTTCTCACAACGCGGTGCGTCAAAGTAAAAATTAGCATGTTCTGCTGGCATGCAAATAGTGAAAACCAATTGACTTACGTACGTGAAATAATTCACAGTAATATAACATGCTATGGGCTACGTAAGAAACTATTTTTATAAAAATCCCGCGAACTGTTTTTGTATTTTAAAAACATTTCTAAATTTAAAAAAATTTTCTGTACTTTTGTAATTTTTTAAAATCAAAATATTAAGTTGTGGGTTTTATAATGTTTTATTGCATAGCTCATGAGATGTAAGTTCACAGTGAATTATTTTGTTTAAGTAGGTCAGTTGGTTTTCACTATTTGCATGGCAGCAGAACAAGCAAATTTTGACTTTGACGCACCGTTATGAGAAAACTATGAGAGCTAAAACTGTTTCGTAAGAGCAAAATACACTCACAAGTATCGTCTACAAAACTAACACTATATAAATATAAAATTATGATTGTATCGCTCTTGAATACCCTTAAAGTGCCATAGGAAACAGCCAACGACAGAAACTCCACACGCCATTTTCGTGCTCCGCGCATAAAGGCGACACGGCTGTTAACGAACGAGTCAGTCTAGCCCTTATCGCCCATCTGATTCTGTACCTCAGACACGTTATCTAGTCTGTTCCCTCCTCCCTAGGAGAAAAAAAAAGTGTCTAAAAGAAACACTGATCCGCCTCGTTTCCCAAATGCAGAACAATTGGATCGATTAGATCGAACCCTATGGGAATGGAACCCGGATTTCCGTGGTAA